>KZ538301.1:2981-49241 GCA_000934665.2 Catajapyx aquilonaris
CCCCAACTTCGAGACATTGCCCATCTTGAGAAACTATGCATGATATTCTTCCTGGAGCATTATCTCTCTCAAATTTTAGCTTTTTTTTAACACGGCAGAAGGCTCGTCAGGGGGGCATGTAAGAATGACCCCTGATGGGGAAGAAGCATTATACAGGGTGTTTCAACTTTTTGGTCTGAACAGTTATCGGAAAATTGCATGTAGCTGCTACTTTGTAAGCAGTGACTTGCAAACGGTGATTTTTCGGAGGAACGGGGAATATTCCCTGCGAATCGTAGGTTGAAGTGGCGTACGTGCTGCCCGCTGAAAATTGAGGGTCAAGCCTGGGAAAAAGAGGGTCACACATGCCATGGGATGTGTGACCCCCTCTTTCCCCATTCCCCATTCCTCCGACAAATCCCCGATTGCAAGTCACTGCTTAGAAAGTAGCAGCTACGTTTCCTAATACATTTTCCGATAACTGTTCGGACAAAAAAGTTGAAACACCCTGCATATCTGGATGTTACTATTATTATTGCAGTATTTTGCGGTTCTTTCGGAACGGAGCACGCCATTTTGTCATGTGACCGAATAGCTGCGCCCTATTGGTTCTTTATGATTTGGCAATTTTTCATCAGAAGTCCTGCATGGCTTAGGCAATTTTGCTACAAATCGACTTTTTTGAAGGTGCATTCCCACGATATTTAAGCACATTTGTTAATACTCCTACACCTACTTGAAAAGGGCCTACTGCTTGACTGTACGGTGTTGCTATCTCAAATTTCATGAAAATTGACTTAGGCACTTTTGCCAACGAGCTCTTCATTTTGCCTTCTACATTTTTACGCCTGATTCATTAATAACCTACTGGGTATTGCACAAAAATTTCAGATAAATAGCACAGACCGCTACAACGAAATATCAAAAGTTAACTACAATTACCTTCAACCCAGCAGCAGGAGAAAGGGTGCACTAAGCTTGGGCTGCTAAAAAATTCAAAATGCCGTCACTACTAGGCAAAACACACTGGCTAGACATGTAGTACTCCTTTGATCACGAGCACTTGAAACGCGCAGAGCCGAAACTGCAATCAGTAGTATTGTGGGGTTAAATGCGGCAAAAACAGGAGGTCGTATCTCGGCCACATTGAGCTGGCGTATAGGGCGTTGGGGAGCCCGCAATAGGCGAGCCTTGTTTCCTAATCCAAATAAAGGGAAAAGGAGGCTGGTCCTTTCACCAAGTTGTCTCTAAACCTCAGACACTCATTTCTTTGTTCATCGAGCTTTGGGGAATGCGGATTGTGCCTCCCGCCACCACCATCAACACCGCCGCCACCTCTACTAAACCCTCCCTTCCTCGGAACAGACTTAATGCCACTCATGAAAAGGGAACACGGAAAGCAATTCCGGATTACGGCTCCAGGATTATTATCCACGTCACTTAATGGAAACCTCCGCCTCGTAAATAAAATGCCAAGCAAGCAAGTGCTACGCCTCGACCCTCATCTTCCAGGCAATCAGCAACAGCAACTACCTGCCCAACAAACACTCCTTCCACCACCATCACTCACTCGCTTCAACCTTCTACGCACATCATGAATAAACGCTAGTGTCCATCACACTACTACATTTGGTTTGGTTTACTGGTGGCGAGGAGGACATAAGGAGATCTTCCATAAAACGCGAATGTCATAGATGGCTTCAGAGGTCCACTAGCACCGCCATCACCACGTGCGGCGTCTGTTAGACACAACTTCACAGTGCGCAGAATAATTGCGCATAACAACTTGCGCAGGACGGTTGGTACGTATCAGAGGTGAGTGATCAGGCCGAAACATGAAGTGCTGGGCCCTGGCACCTATTGCGCATTGCGTCACACCTGGGCAGAGCAGGACCATGGCGGTCACACAGTGCTGAAACTACCTGGCCGCTGCAAATGTAAGGAGCAACATAACGGGACGAATAAACGCGATGCAATTAGTCGCGCACCAAAGACTCGGTGCGGCCAATTAGAGCAGTGCTGGAAAGACATAAATGCGCGATAGGCGAGGTAATGAAACTGATATAGAGAGAGAGGATTAGAGCGCCGTCCCTTCGGCCATCGTTAACGTCCGCTACAAAACAGGTTTATGCAAATGAAGATGAGGTGGGGGAAGGAGGGCTGGGAGGGCCGGGGGGAGATGGCCCTTCCTTCCTTCCTTCCTTCCTTCCTTCCTTCCTTCCTTCCGCCAAGGGGAATAATTAGTCGTGCGATTGTCTCTTCATTCCGGCGGCCAAATGGCCGGGAAAGTTGTCCGGAAGGTAAGTCGCCTTGGAGGAGCCTTAAAGCCCTGCTCATAAAGGTCATCCTGCTTCATGACCGCATCAAACGCGGCGATTATTAATTTAGGGGGCCTTTACTTAAAGCTCCGGGAATTTTCGCCCCGGACCCTTCCTTTACCCGAAATATCTCTCTAATTAATCTCCTTTGGGGTGCTCCGCAGCTTCATGTCGCGATTTATTGCATCTTGGTTATGCGCAGAATTCCATGTTTACAAGATCTGAGAGCCTTAAAGGAGCGGGTGCAAAAGAGGGAACCGCATTTTTCGGCCTTATGAAAACCTCTTATGTGCAGGCTGAGAACAGGCATTAACTCATTGCATCCCGGGAAGCTCTCTTTTGGTTATTCAAGTACAGAGAAGCAGACGCGTCTTTCTTCGAATTACAAGGCTCAAAGAACCATTAAGAAAATAGGATGGAATTAAAAATATATTTTACCATTTAAATGTGGCATTTCAGGTCACATACGTAAAATCTCTTATAAGTTCGTCAGAATTTATTTGCTACGATTTGAAGAGCCCTGTTTTCCAGGTAAAGAGCCCAAGAAAGATATCACCGACATAGGTCTGACTCGTGAGAAGTACAGTATATGGGTCTATATACCAGTGCTTCCCAAAGTGAGGGGTCGCGATGGGTAACAAATAATTTTTTTAAATGACTTATAGCCCTCTGGAAAAATATGATCGTAAATGAGATGTATGCATTTATCGATGGCTGTCATTGACTACTACTGGGGTAGAGGGGCAGGTATATTGAATTGAAAGTGTGCGTCGCGAATTTTACGAGACGATTTTCTGGGATCGCCCACAAAAAAGATTGGGAAACACTGCTCTATAACCTACAGGACATTGACATTTTGTAATATTGTTATGGATTATTATTCAATCCAGCACTCAATTCAAAGAGAAACTACAATCTCATACAAATGTGGCTTTGATTTGCTACCATCATGGGTAAAGTAGCTACAGGGTGTTTCTTACTAGTAGGTCAAGCCACAAGTGGCGTATTCCTTGGCCCAAACCAAGTCTAAAATGTAGGGGGGAGAAATGTCGAGGGACCAACTTGTAACGAAGTAGACGACCAGAAACATTGGACTACCCCTAGACACAGGCGGCAACACACACGACGCCTCTTTGTAGGGAGATCTGGCAGCTGGACCCGCGCGCCTTACAGGGGCTGACTAGGGAGCAGAATATCAGCGGTATAATCATGACCGATGGGATTTTGCGAGATCGTCTCTTTCACAGAACCAATTATCACGCTTATATCCTGCTTTCTAGGCAAACCCTGCCAGGAGCTCTCCCCTACAAAGAGGCGTCATGTGTGTTGCCGCCTGTGTCTAGGGGTAGTCCAATGTTTCTGGTCGTCTACTTCGTTACAAGTCGGTCCCTCGACATTTCTCCCCCCTACATTTTAGACTTGGTTTAGGCCAAGGAATAGGCCACTTGCGGCTTGATCTACTAGTAAGAAACACCCTGTATAATATCTTCTTCCCCTACTCCCCTCTTGTGCCTAAGGCACGGCGCCACCATGTATAAACAAAAATAATGAATATCATACAATGCTGACTGATCCGGTAACGGTTGGTTATAGGTATATTGGAAAAATACAACTCATATAATCTTACACATCTTCAGTGGTCGACAGAGCAGCCATTTTGGCAACTGCGTTTGGAACATTATAACAAAGAGTAGTTATTGATTTTGTCACGATAAGACGACTGTCAATTTACTCCGTCTCTCTGTCCCATGAATACCGTCCTATATTCACATCTTCCGACCCGAATATGAAGTCATTTGCAGGTACCATGTTTTCCACAAAAATATCCCAAAATGACATGTAAAGACTTTTAACGTAATCATTTTGGGTGTAACCTGAGAACTGCATCTTTACATCTGACTTTCAAACAATGTCGCTTTTTTAACCTTTCATTTCACAGTGAGTCAGCGACCTAGGCCATTGACAACACCAGGCTTTCAGTGCTGACAGTAAAAAAAATCCCGAATGAAGCAGAAGTTAGACCATGGAGGCCACAAAGGTACATCTGATTTGCCCAGGAGTGTACATGCACTGTATCGCGGGTGTGATGGAATTACCAGTCGCAGCTTCAAAGCCCCACCACCCCTCCCCTTTTAATGAATTGAATTTATCCTCTGGCGGAGGATTCAACATAACTGAAGCGGAGCTTCACATGATTCTTGAACGAAGACAAAAGGCGACAGAGGAGAAGCACTTAAAATTGGGCTGGAACTGAATCCGACTTAATCCCGGGGCCGCCCTCTTTTGATGAAATACATGGAATTGGCCCACTCCAGCTCTTCCCCAAAATTCCTGAGGAGGAGGGAGGGAGAAGGAAAGAAGAGGAGGAGGAGGAGGCAAGTCTTTCTGGGGGCAGCTTTAATTGGTGGCCCAGAGATAGAGGAAGACGGAGCAAAATGTCTTAATGCACACTAATCTTTAATTGGTGGCGGGGAATTTCCAACTTTGCCTCCCAAAACTTGGCAAATCGGACCCCGACTTGGAAATCCGGCTCTTAAGAGAAAGACCCACTCAGGGACCCACACGCCCACATAATATTGCCTTTGCTGTCTCGTTCAGGGCTCAATATGTGCCGCACTTGCACTTTAGGACCCCCAGCTATTTCATTCCGGAGGCAGAGCCTGCGTTTTATGCCACCCTACAACTGCGTAAGTGAATGAATGGGGAACATGGTATACAGGGTGTTTCTACTAAAACGTCCCTAGCGGTTAGACCTTTTTTGTAACTATAAGATGCTTATTTTTAAGCAATTACCCGGGGGTTATTTAAAAATATGACCTGTTATATTGGCCCGATTCAAGCTCTGAATTGCAATGAATCCGATTGGAAATGGCCCATTGGAACAATGGGCAATATTGTATACAATTTAATCTAAAGTGGGTGATTAATGTAATGTTCTCCAATCTATTGTGTACTGCATACAATATATGACTATCACTATCAGCAGGGTTACCCATAATTATGGAGTTGCTGTAATTACAACGCACAGCCTCCATCCCACATATAGCAGTTTTGAGATATTTACCAGAAGCCGCATACAGTTGACTATAGCCCATTTTCCTGATCTGAATCATCCTTCCTAGCTCGCATATAGGGTCCCTATAGCTGATTTGGGAGGTTTCGGTTTCATTACAAAGATAATCCCTTGTTAAGTTTCGAATCGTAATACACGCTGGTGATACGGCTCATTCTGCACGCCAGGCAACCCGCTAAACATCCCTACCACAAACTTAACAAGCTCCGTAATGAAGCTGAAACCGTCAAAATCAACTTGGGCAATTTCGTCTTAGAACTGCGCAACACGGCTAAATCCGAGAGGAATTGCGCACCTTTAATACCACCGTGTAAAAGTAAAGGTCCAATTTCATTGCCCGCCAAATATTGGTAAACGATATTTCGGTAAATATTTTGTGCAATATAGTAGCTCATTTTATTCAGCTGTCAAAACCACAACAACTCAATTTGTCATTGTAGTTGTTGGTGGTGGTGGTTCTTGTTTTTGTGGTTTTGCTGGTGGCAGTGGTTGAGGCGGTGGTGTAGTGTTTTTAATGTAGAAACTAAACACCACCACCACAACCATTCCCACCACTTTATTTGCATAAAAATTTCAAGCAAACAAACCAGTGATCGTCTACTAGATGAATGTAACGTCCATGCAAGTTCAAGTTTGGTAACAACACAGTCGCTGGCTCTCGGTTTCAAACTAGGTTAAAGTCACTTACGGTAATTGTTTTTGCAGCCACCCACTCAATTATATTACACCCTGTAATCTAAAGTTGTGTCTGCAAATAGAACGAAGTTGGCACACTAAAACACTGTTGTTTTGCTAATCGGCCCCCTGTAAACTTCAGCGTTAATCAAGCGTATTAGGTCGCATTCTCTTCTGCAGTGGGCCATATCCAAGGGTCGGGTAGCACTTTCGCATCCACGATTATTGAACAAATAATTCGCAATTTACTTAGTGTTTCATTCGCCATGACAAGTGCTTGCAGTTAATGGCATGGATCAGGAGAAAATATTATTTTCTTATTGTTACTGTAGCCAAATGAGAAAGAAATGTGGATGCAAATGACTGATAATTTAAGAACAATCAGTATGACAAGGGAATAAGTAAAGTCCAGTTGTATCCACATAAATCTTAATATGAATCTGCCACTACGTATACAAATAATTATTTGCAGTACTTAATTATTATTAGACTCGAAATGTAACCGCTTAAATATTTCCTTATCATTTCCGTAAATAATACTTCCAACGACAAATTTGGCAAAAAACTCACTTAACCATGAATATTATTTGGACCAAAATCTGACTCTGATCGTTCGGAATGTCATACCTCCAAATGTTCTAGGCTCCTTCCAGGTACCAAATAGTATAATTGTTTCTGTAGTTTTGAGAGACTGCGCTGGAGATGAATAGCCTACTATTCAATAGTGAACATGCATAGGAGGCAAGATGTCTCCAGCAGACAGGCATCGATTTAATTATAACTCAGATTGTCGGTATTGGTCTGGAACCAAAAGTGCACGATTGTGAAGGTGCTTGACGTTGCAAATCCCATGAAAATAGTTCAGGTTTGTTGGACGAGGCCATGACGTGAGTGGCCCGGAAATCTAGTGGCGCAGTATGGTGGGGCCGGTGCTCGAATAGGGCTCTTCCAAAATGTCTCTGGAGAATCGTTGAGCCAAATTAGAAGCGCCAGCCTGGGCTCCAAAACGGAATAAGACTAGGTCGAGTTATGCACCTCTTCCCTTTCCTCCGCACTTAGGTTTTCCAAAAGCCTCAAATCCCGGCCCATTTCACGCACTCTCAGCCACTCCCTTGCACCTCTTACATCACCTCTCCCTCAACTACTCTTTGTACAACTACTTCCATTTTCACTCCCGCCATTCTGACCTTGTTTGCCCCTCTTTTTACCACCTCCATTCAAGTTGGCACTATTTCACTCACTATTTCCAGGCCTTGGTAGAGGGTATTCAAACATGGCGTCCTGCTGCACGCACCCTGCAGGCCAACTTTTAAATGCGACTCTGCTTTCTGACTCACATTCTTTCCTTTTAGTGTGATATTAAATAACAATTGCGAGTTTGGCCGCCGGGGTGGCTAAATGCAACTCAACGGTTCATAAGCAAATGCAGCTGTCGTGTTACCTTTGGCCTGGAAAGACTAAATGGAGCCAAAAGCTACAAGTACATCTCCTAATTCCTCCATATCTGCTTAAATGCAGCAGGGCAGTTCGTAGTCATCCTGTACTGGAGCCAAAACCATGCATTTTACATAGCTTGTTCAAGTTTCGGGTGCAAAATCGGGTGTGATCGAATTCATCGACCTTTGGTTGGGCTCTCCCATCCAAAGGCAAAACTCACGTAATGAATTAGAAACGAGCTGTGCTGTTGCGAGTCTCAGCTAATGCAAAAGTTGCAGAGATAGTTAGAGGGTTTTGAAAAAAGAGTAGGAGGAAGGTGTGGTGGGGGCAGAGGAGGGATAGGGGTTGAAAATAAATTTTATGCACTTCCTTTGTATACTGGGATGGAGCTGGGGCTCCTTGGGAGGGGGACCTATTCCCTGGAGTCATTATGGATGTCACTGGCTTCCTCCCATGTTGCATTTTGAGTCTAGTTATTACGGCAAAATTTCGGCGATACCGCGTTATTTCCCGGCCAGCAATATTATTAACATGGCTCGTGCTTCATAAATCTAATATGTTTATGCGCATAATTAGGTTTAAAGTGCTTTCGGCCGGATGGCTCTGTTATTACTGGCATAGCGATGCGTGTATGAGCAGCCAATCTAGAAACAATGGTAACAGAAATTGGAGAGAGAAATGCTGTTGATCAGTCCGGATTGAGTGAGAAAAACTCTTCAATTATCTCACCATAGTTCTAAATGGCTATACTCTGTGCAGGGCGACCCCGTAATCTTAAAACTATCACGGCAATAGTATACATACAGTAGTGGGAATACATCAGGAGAAATTCACCAAGTCCAAAAACCAGTTCCAAGATAATACAAAGCAAAGACTACTTGACCTTGCACTGGCTTGATGGCTCATTATGGAGACGGACAGTTCCCGACTTACGTAAGTGGCTTGTTCCGTAACATTATACGTAAGTCGAATTTACGTAACTCGGAACATGTACGATATTTTTAAATTACACGTCATATTGTAGTATCTTACGATGTATTGATACTGGAGTCACTGTCCTATCCGATTGAGGCTGTTGCGAGGGGGAAGTGATTCCTTGTGATGCCCAGAAGCGGGTCGGAAATGTCTTCCACGTGTAAACTGAGCGAGGGAATGACATTCGGCGGGTAAGTACGAGTTGCCACATGAATTTCGCAAATGACGGCATTTTACGTCACCAGTTTGTCCAGATTTTTTTTTACGTAAGTCCCAAGCTACGTAAGAAGAGGACATGCTGTGTTTATGACTGAATGGACTTTACCAGGTAATACTTAGTGGCACAAATAACTCAAAACCGACAAAATTGAACATGGTGGATTATCGCTTTATATGCCCACGATATAGGGTTGGACACACGAGCAATACATAAACCCACTTGCTTTCGCAACGCCGACTTTAAGAACAGAAACACTGTAATATGATCTGGAGAAAGCATCGGGGTTAGAGCTCTGTTAGGCATTATACAGACAGGTGGCAGCACCTCTCGGAGTAAAACAAAAGAAATAAAGGAGTAGCAAAGATGGCGTAGTGTATCATTCAGCAGTTCCTCGGTCTCCGGACATAACAAGCTCCTTCTGGAAATTTCCTCACTTCCAGTCAAAAATGCTGGCCCCCGAAACTAAGTTAGCGTTTATTGGAAACGCTCCGCAAATGCCCTCGCCGCAAAAATGTGGATAAAAATCGAGTTTGTAAAGGATCGTCTGCACAATTTCACGGAAGATGGTCTCAAGGCAACGGGGGGAAGAAAGAAAAAAGGAAGATCGAAGAACAGTTTATGGATGCAGGCCAAACGGACAATGAAATATTGATGAGGCGTCGCAACTGCGCCTGGAACCTCTTCCCCCCCGTACCCTCCTCGCCTCGGGGTGACTAAAGCTGCCGGATAACTCCATTATTTGCTGCTGCTTATCGAGATTGTGCCTGTTAAAAAAGTGGAGAAAGACGCGAGGAGGCAGTGGGAAAGACGCTTTTCTTATGGCGGAGAAGGAGGAGGATAAAAGTCCCAAAGTGGCTCTGTTTGGTTAATGCTGAGGCCGCAATCCAGCCTGATTTGCTGCCTTGTTGCCTTAACTTATCGCCACAATATTATTCCATCCAGTCGCTACTTAAGCCCGTTTTATATGGGTGGGTATAGCTCGCCAGATGGTACATCCCAAAAAGGTCGCTGTGACAACCACACCCGAAAGGTAAGCAATATAGGGTGTTATTCAAGAGCCACTTACAGACGGGGAAATAACACTGCTGACACTCCTCATTAATGATGCTGTACAACTTGTATCAACAATTTTTTAAACATCTACACCCTAGGTGACACCCTACAATGGTCCCCCATTACGCTTATAATGGCGCCTGTGGTAGGTCAAGTAATTTGGTGGACTGAACTCAAAGATGAGCAAATGTCTATTGATTTGATTAGGCTCAACCTTTACACATCCTTTCATATAGGATTGAAATTTGTGTTTACGCGGCCAAGCTATGCAGAGTAGTTAAAACGGATGATCTACTGGGCGTGGTTTGGAGGACTGAGCACCAGGATGTGCCACAAAGCGTAAAGAGAGCCCGGCGATTTAACGGTGGTGGATTTTTAAACCACCGGCTCCTGCCCCTCCCAGTCTACCCCTCACACCCGGTTGGCCCTCCAAAATTTTTCTGTTTCCTGTTCCCGACCAGCACGCGCCAAATCGGATCACGTGCAAGGGGATTGTCAAATCACGCTAACATCCAAATCCAATTAGTAGGACCCGCGAGGTAAATCCCAACAAACAGCTCTGAGGGGACGCAGCCCCTGCCATTTTTCCCGCCTCTCTCTATCTCTAAAATCCACCACAATCCTGATGCGGAAGAAACAATGGGATCTGTGTCAACAATCAGCACAAGGGACGCAGCTGCAACCTATGGAACACTGTTCAATATCAACGCTTTGGAACTCTTCCACACATCATCCCGCCATGGCCACCATGCACTCCATTACTCACGCTAACCAAATTCACTATTAACCTAACTTTGCTGTCTTCCAGATCAAATATGGCGTCTCAATTGCGACACCATTGCCCTCGAACTTGGTGAGAAAAATAATATAAAATAATTAAGCGGTCAAGCGGCTATGAACGTACAGTAAGTTACAATAATGTTTTCTGGTAGTTTCATCATTTCGGATAAATGCTAATTATTATCAACAACTTCAGCCATTTTGCTACAGGTTAGGTGAACCTGTGGCATTATTATTATTATTATTATTATTATTATTATTATTATTATTATTATTATTATTATTATTATTGGGGGTAATAACGTTGCCTTAATGGATGAGATTATTTTAGGAATGGTAAGCGTTTGGCTTAGGACTAGCCTTAGATATGCGGTCGGGCGTGATAATTCTAATGATATGGACACTCATTTTTATTATAATTACTAGACCCCTTTGCCAGCGGAGAACCGATAACATTGGAAAAGAGCTTTTCTCTGCCAGCTTATCTCGGTCGAATGGGGATTTTGTGGGGGCTTGGCGGCCATGGTATATGAGTGTGGCGGGTGGGGCAGAGTACTGCCTACGCATAACACGTGACCCATGTTGACGGTCGCACACAAATAGTGCCTGTAGTGTATACGTCCTCTACCAGTGTCGGGTGCAAAGAGAAAGAAAAACCATGATCCTCTTATGCCAGTTGCCGTCGCACGCGGCTTACCCCTGATTTTCATATCGATTCACTAGCAATTTTCATTGGAAACGGATACAATTGCGATCAGACACACTAGCTCGCAGTCAATTTTCACCCTCAAATCTTTTTAAAACTACTTATATCTTGCATTTATTTCAAGGGAAACAATATTTGCATCCCACCTAACATTACGCCTTTCCCAACTATTTATACAATCATTTTCACTGATTTTTAAAGTTTTCCATCAAAGTGAGCAGTGAAGGGTTACTTATAACCGATGCGGACAGGCACTTCTACATGTGGAAAAGTGGGTTTGTGGGTGCGTCTGCAAATGAATGCAAATGAAAATGAAAAATAGGGGAAGTAGGGGTGAAGTGACAGAGAATTCAATTAGCATACAGTCCTTATGGGTCACAAGAATGCTTCTCAACTAGAAGTTGGCAGTGATTGGCCACTCCTCTTTGAAGTCAACTTGTGCCCCTGATTATGATTACTTGCTATTAGGCGTAATCATTCCTCGTGTTTTCATGTTTCACCTAAGCTAGAAGTGATTGACCCTGCTGACTCACATAATTGTTTTTTTTAAATACTCTCACAGGTTGAGAGGTTGAGAGGTTGAGAGCGGATTCTAATCAGTTCCAGAAGTTGAGGTTAAATGCCCCAAATGAGTCCAGGCAGTGACTAGTGAGGCTCTAGAGAGGACTGGTATGGAGTTGACAAGTCTCTTTGCAGACCTAGTTGAGTGTTTCGTGTCTAGTTTAAGCAGTATAATAGGCTATTTAGACTGGTCTTGACAAGTGCGAGACTGTCCTTGCACAAGAGTGTAGGCTATAATAGAGTCGTCGCCCTTTTTTCCCCAAACACTAAAGAGCCACCGCGTGTATGACAACACCCTTAATGGGTATGTAACAGCGCTATTTGTCACGTCTAACCCCAACTCTTACCGCTGATTGCAAAACTTCATTACTGTCCAGTTGCATTATGGATCGATGGGTTTAATCAGGACACAATAACCTGCTTCAAAAAAGGCCAGGCCCTGATTCAATTAACTTTTGAAAGCGCGACGACTCACCCCCCATTAACCAGCTTGTTGGGGGTCGCCTCGCAGGAAATTGCCGAACGTTGCTTTCCCGTGTATGACCATCGTTGATTGTATCGATGACAATTACGACCGACGATTAAACCTGAATCAATCACGGACGGTAGTTATTGGCTGAATCTCACAGGGTCTTGCGTCCTTATCAAAAGACCCAAGAGTAAAAAGGATCTTCCAGCCACAATTTATCGTAAATGTCCTTCGAGGAGTTGGGGGAGGGAGGAGGAGGAGCAGGCAGGAGCGGATCGGGGGAGGTCCTCCTAAACGTGCCCCATGAGTTCTTTCATTTCCCGGAGTCAATATAGTTGAGGACTTGGTTTTTACGAGTCAATAAAACAAGATGAACTGGACTGGATCCGAAAGAATGGCCGACGCACCTTTACTGCGCACCACAACTGCCAACTTTGACCCAGCCATGCACCGACAAAATCCACCTTGATGCTACGCTCCTTTATAGATGCTACTTATACCTAAGCCACTTCTCAATAAAAACGGTTTCTACTTACTCCTCGGCCCATATTTATGAGAAGAATTAAATCGCTTTCTAAGAAATATTAGCTGGCTCCAAAATATAAAGTTGGCATCCCTGATTAATACCGCGAGATACTCTCATCCGGGTCTTTACTTCCAAGAAATGACGCAACTCCGGCTTAGTGGATTCATCTTTACGAGTTTCCAGGCTTAAGGAACACACTTCTTTCTCCCACTCTCCCTCTTTCTCTCCCTCCCCCCACTCCCTCTCTCTTCAATTTGCATCCAATATGGTTTCTCAAGGCATGCCCAGATGGCTCCACTTGCCCACACATTGAAGGACCGCAATTACAAAAGGCAATATCTATGACACGCAGTGAACCGCCATCAAAGAGTATCTTGCTGATATTATGTTTTTTTTCTTCTACAGTAGTCGGAGGTGTCACTCTTCGCGCTATTTATTCGAAAACTGATGCGAGTCTCCTGGACCAATCTTCACGTGGTTCATCCCGCTCCACTCATGAGGAAACCGAAACACACCATTCGACGCCTACGTTGTTGAGTGCTACCCAAAACTGAGCGTCACGGCATGTAACAAAATTCTTAACCACATGGAACATGACAAATGCGAAACAAAGTTGTGTAGACATTCCTGGAGAAAATAATGAACTTTGGAACAACGGTGGGGTACAACGAGGAAGCCGACGTCATTCAATCCCAACCCTGTTGCCACAACTTGACGTCAGACTACTTTGTACTTTGTATTCTTTTCACTTGTCAGTAGTAGTGGCAACCTGTCAACAACAACCTGCTTGTTGAGTGTCCTAAAAGTCACGTTAATGGAGATTGGAGTCTACGAAAAAGTTTGGTGGACCTCGCTTCTTTTGTTTGTTCCCAGGAGTTATCCCAGCATGCCCCGGGGTGTGAGCCCGGCGGTCATTGTGGCCGACGGAGGAAAAGCGGGCTTTAACTGCTTGCTTTGTGCGGGACCAAGGAGAAGAGTCAGGCCGGCCTGGCCTTTTGGGAGGACGCCACCTCGCCCACCCCCCTTGCCACAGACCCTATGCAGGTCATGTTTTGCCAGTCGACAACTCTTTTGTTTACGCATCTGCAGACATAGTGCGGCCCCTTCTACAATTCACTAAATGCAACGCGTTGTACTTGTCTCCATCAAAGGACCCCCCACTATTGTGTAGTCATACGTACAGGGGCTTTTGAGAAACACAGCTTTGTCAGAGGGAAATGACATTTTACCCACATTGCATGCAGTCTCGGAACACTGCACCGGGTCAGAGGACAGTGTTTACACGTTGTCTAACAAGAAATTCCTCGGCAGTCCATAATTCCGTACAAAATACATATTTTCATAAAATAATCGTAGGTGTCTATCCCATGTTATTGGTAACACATTGGTGCTCGAGCACCCATCGACCATAGCATTACCGGTCCAGTACCCTTCCCGACGTACAAAGCAAATTCCTATATCGGTTAGAGCCCATGTAAGTTAACAGAATACAAAGCGATGCAAAAAGATTTCTCGAATTTCAAATATCCAGCGGCAAAGCATTCCGCGTGCTATGACAAAGCAAAAGCAGGCTCCATCGGCGGGAAATCCACGGTAAACCCTTCTTCCCACAAACCCAATGCAACCCGGAGTGGGTTAGGTGCGCCTCTAAGTCCCTCTGCGGATAGATCCCAGGCAGCAGAAAGGGAAGGAAGGGATTTGTTGAGCCCCCATCTAAACGATAGCACACTTGCTCATTTCTTCGCCTGCCAAGCCTCAGAGAAAGGCAACCTCCCTCTCTCCCTCCCTCCCCACTTCACCCCACCCAACCCGCCCTGAATACCTCGAATAGAATAATTCGGTACAATCCAAGAATCCAAACCGTTCTAAACAAGGATGGGATGTGTGTTTATAATCCCAGGGCCCCTATTTCCCAAACGGTTCCTTCCGAGAGGTTGGATCCTAATAGGATAAGACTGAGGATGGTCCTGGAATGTTCTTCCGGAGAACCTCTCTCTCTCTCTCTCTCTCTCTCTCTCTCTCTACCCCCACCCCCCACCCCCTTGCCTCCCCCGATTTCATTGCTACCCGCCCCACCGCACAGCTCTAATCCCGGACTTAATCTCACTCATTACTCGTCCCACTTGCTCCAAAATGGAAGACCCCGGTCCCGCACTTACTACCAACTACTAAACTACCTCACTACTAATACTACCCACCACCAGTCTATATCCCGCTTGGGCCAGACTTGGCCACAACGTAAATTCATTCCCATGCTTGCGGTCTTAGCCTGCTTCTTAATCTGGGATAACCTCACCTTGAGCCTCCATTACGATCATCCCGGTTCGCGTTTCCAAGTCTTAACCTATCCGCACATGCAAAACTGGGCCGTTATTTACGTGCGGAACGGTATGCGATCAACAATTTGCCTCGCAGGCACTTGGAAAAATTCTGAACATGACAACATATTGTACGGGGTATTTTAATTATCCTGGGGTCAGAAGGGCGTCGGGGGATAAACAAAATGACTCACGAGGTATGTCCGGCATTGGCTATAACACGCCCCGGTAAAAAGAGGCGCCATAGTGTAATTCCACGCAATGATGCTACATTACTACATCGCACTTTATCATGGACCTTAGCGTTTTTTAAGGCGCCGTGTCAATGGAACAGAGGGTGTTTGTCCAGCCCGGAACATTAATTTGCAAGCATTTTTAAAGGATATATAAGCGAAATGCAACGGTCGACACAAGCAGATCAATATGTGCAGTTAGCCCGGCAAATACACATGGCGCCTACTTCTGACACGTGTAGGCTTATTGCCAGCGACATGAAAATGTAATTTTCAGTTTAACCAATTTGTTCCCATCAGCGTCCTATATATAGTGTAGGACCGTTGGGAAAAAATATTTCTCGAAGATGTGCATATAAATCACAGAATAAGCAAGCTGAACCACTTCATGAAAGTAATTATAATAATAATTCATACCCCGTTAACAGCCTATCGGCTCTTTAGGGGGGAAGTTTTTGTTTTGCCTGGAACTCTTTGCTTTCATTTTACTGCGCGTTTTGGGATAGGATAGGGACGGAAGGAAGCGGCTGTGGCCTATTAATTACGGAAACAACTCCGGAATTTTCCTGGAAGGACCGTGGGAAACCACAGAAAACCACGGTCAGAGTTGCCGGCCCCGGGATTCGAAGCTAGGACCTCCCGATTAGCAGTCGGACGCCTTATCTACTATGCCAACCTGCTTCGGTAGTCACTTCATGAAAGTATAATCTAGTGGGAGAATGCACGTACTGTACATCACAATTCAGTGATTGCATCAGCCCCAATTTATTACAAGTTGAACTTGAGGAAAATTGCCCATTTCAGAATTGGCGCGATTGAGTGACTATTTCTTTGAATTATTAATACTTCTACATCTTTGAAAAACAAATACAGTGTATGACTGTTGCAAGAAATGTTGTGGAAAGCCACCATACAATATTTGCATTGTTGGCCCTTATTAGTGGCGAATGGCAGCAAGGAAAACAATGGTGTCTATGCAACCCCCTAATACGTACTTTTGTTAGCCATTAAAGTAACTGCTTAAATTGTGTAGACTAGTGCCAACAACCGCCACAGCAATCGGAGAAGTATTTTAGATCACCCTGTGTAGCCATAATGTTACATAATTAAACTTGGGACCCATACTTTCCAAGATGAAAAAAGAGAATGGCCTCCGAGAAATTTATGCGACTCGATATAATGGGCTGAACTACTTGAATTATTGGGATATAATACGATTCTATCATTGCTGCCAGCAATGCATCATTCAATGTGAGAATTGCCACATTGCATTGCATGTAAAGTGAAGCAATGAGTGGAGAGAAAAAAGTATAGGGATTGTCCTAGAGTTCTATATATAGGACACCTTGTAACTTCTGTTGTAATTAAAGTTTTACGCTGAACTATTTTTTCTATCTTTGTTTCTAACACATGACTTAAAATATCATTAATATCATAAGTAGCTCAACCTGGGAAAAAGGGTTAATTGTGTTCACACCAAGCACTCGTCTGTTTTTAAAAAAATAAGACTAGCAATGCCGCTTTCTTGTCAGCTGCAATTTTATACAAACAGATGGAGCAGCTTCCATGCTGGGCGTTGATTCTCTTTTCCGAGTGCCATCTGTTAGCGATATATTCTCAGCTGAAACTGATTCCAATATTAATTGGTACGGTCGGGCACGCAGAAAAGCCCCCTTAAATCAAGCAGCTGCTTAAGTCAGAAGTAAGTTAGATCCCATAAGGCGTCTTGGGGGATGCAATTGGGAAGCGATATGGAGTCCAAGTGATTGCGGCGTCTTCGGGGCCATCTGTCATGTCGGTCGGAAGCGCTGTACGAATGCTAAGTGTGTAGTTGAGGCGCCACACATGATAAAGGATCCCCTTGGAAACGGCAAGGAAAGGAATAATCCGGAGCAGGTGTGGCCCGGAACTGCCTCTTCCCTTCCCTCCTTTCTCCTTTTTTTTCCAGGAGCGTCATCCACATCCTCGTGCCGCTGACTAATGGCGCTTTCCACCCGCAGATTACCAACTCTACAACCCGTCTAGAACACCTACCTACTTTTATCTTGGGGTCAATTGCAACATTCAAACTATTCAAATAGTCGCGTAGAAATAATGTCGCCATCATTTTTTTTTCTTGGTAGGGAACTGCTAGGATTTCCTATAGAAGTGGCATGGGGTGAAGACATGTATAATTGCAGAACATTGCCTAACCATGCCCTATCAACAATACCATGTGGATAGGCGTGGAGAATGATTGATTAACTATGGTTGCGCAAGCGCGGCACTCCGTAGTCCCGCACGACATGGGCTCAAAAAATGGGCCGTGGGATTTTCTATTTCATAAAATTATGCAGCCATCCTCGCCTCTATTTTTCTGTATAAAAGAGCATAAGACTTTTGATGCTCTTATTTCTACGTGCTACGTGCTGTAGTGAGAGTCTGCAACGATCGAATTTTACTGCGACGCATGGCGAAAAGTCCAATATGGCGTAGCTGCGGGGCTCACCTCTCGTTTTGAAGTCGCGGTGTTTCTTTGTTTTCAAGCCTTTACTACGATTTTTGAGTATGTCATAGCCGGAATCTGTACAAAGTAAAACATACGGGCAGTTCAAATTAAAGTGAGCCATGGACAGACATGATTGTGCATAAGCACAGTATAGAGTGAAGAATCATGTATTTTACCAATATACAGTAGGTATCCTGTATAGAACAGTATATCTTTAATATGCCTGACAGGTTGCTTAGGAGAAACACTATCGAGGTATCGCCAATTATCCCTGCTATTAAGCAAATAAATCCGTGATAAGCAAGGCAAGACACCGGAGTTATAGCACGTTCATGTGCACAAAAAATGTCGTCCCAAGATAACGTCATTTACTCTAATAAAATAATGGTTTTCGTAAGTTCGTGTACCACTTTCATTTATAGTATGAGCAGGAAAGAAACGTCGCCGTTTTACAGTATATTGCCTAACATTATGTGCAGTATTTATTTCGGAATGTCAATAAGAGAAAAAAAACTGATATATGGAAATAAAAATGATGTTATTATGCGCGGGAATTGAAGAGTATTTCAATAAAGTGCTTATTTGTACCGACGCAGTAGTAATTTATTATGACATAACTTCATCGCCTACGGCGCGCAAGACGGTTGAGACATATTACGTGATAATATCGCTCATCTCTGAGACCTCTATGCAATATTGAAAGGGCAAAGTCATTTTCATTGCTTCACAGCGACGTTCATAATCCGTCTGGAGACTCTAGAGTATAAGCACATTTCGATGACATTGACAGATTGTTTGCGTGACTCTCTATATCCACTTAAACAAATCCACACTAATGCAGCCAGATTCAAGCTGAGTTGGCAACTGCAGCACACGTATACACCCGTTGGCCTGTACAAGCAAGTAGTCTATTGTGTAACCCAACTAGAAGTACTGTACAGCGGGTAAAAAATTCTTCACGGTAACCCAAGCCGGCGATCTTAAGCTCAATATTTAAGCTTCCTGCAACTCCATAACTCTCAGCGGATTAGTGAAGCTGGCGTAAACATTCTCTGGGGAACGTCTCGAATTGCTCACCACCTCCTTTTTTCTTCTCCTTCTTCTCTCCAAAAATAAGGAGAAGAGAGAGTAAAATAAGGCTCGGGTCTTACATTGGGTTTAATGATTCCCCGAGGTCTGTTGTTCCTCCTAATTCTTCCAAGACATGGAAATAAAACGTAATGAACGCCTCCCTGCAGGAGGATACATCTTTCCAAATTACTTAATAATCAACCCGTGTGTGTGTGACTTACGGCCCATTTTTTTGGAAAACTAATTTCAAAAACTGGAGCGTAAATCCATTCGCTACCCCCTCCCTTCCCCCACGCACTAAGAACTTCCCTCCAGAACCCTGATTTGTAAATAATAGAGGAGCATCGAGAATCGATACTTAGCTCCAGGCTTGCATCACATTCTTCCTTCGCACTTAGCAAGAATTAATCCAGATTTGGGCCTTTTATCGAGTTAACGTGGCATTAACCCGAGACTTTATAACCTAATCCTTCGGTGGAAACGGGTGTATACGTCTACATTTCCATGCGGCCTGACCCCCTTTTCATGCTGTTAAGGCCCTTGCCCCCCGTTTAAAAAACCTGCAGTTCTTTACGTTTTGTTGCTGGTCGTTAACACCCACCGTTGGAAAATGTGCGGTTAATTTAACTCCAGACGGCACTGGTCGTATTGCAGAAAGTGCTGCCAAAAAAAACCTTGCGGTTTTTTTTGGTGCATGTTGTAGTCTTCGGCAAGGGAGGGAAATATCAGCTGAGATGGAATTGAAGCTGCGCCCCTGCTGAAAAGGATTAAAGGTCCGGCTTTCTGTAGCGCCCTGCAGCTCGCAGCTCCGGATTACTTTCCTGTAAACGCTTCGAGGCATAGGATGTCTAGATAACTGCCCGGGGAAACATTCAAGGGGAACTCTGATCACACCAATTTTTTAAAGAGGAGCTTCGAGAGTCTTAGCCTGTGGATACTTTGCCGTTTGCCATATAGGCAGCCTAGAACCCTGCATTTTTCAGGCTTTGTTTAAAACATGCAATTTATATGCCGATCGTGTAGTCAGCCATGATTACAGTCAAATCACTGTTGGCCCTGGCTGTTTATAGAATTTTTATAATTATTCTTGTCAACAATTTAACCGATAAATTCGGCTCAATATATAATGAGTGCAGGGAAAGCCAGTCGATTTTGTTATCAGTAACACATCCCAAATCCGTTGAATCCGAGAATAAATGAGCACAACAAGAGAAACTCCGTCGCTCTTTCATAATATTTGCGGCAATGATAAATTCGCAACTGAATTATTGCTGGCCCTATAGTCCTCATTTTGTAGACCAGCTTTAAGCAACTTTAATAGTTAACAAATGGCTGTAATGTATACAATGACATAAAAAGAACCAAAATACTGCCTTTTGCAAACACCCTGTCCGGAAAAAACAGAGAGAGAGAGAAAAAAAAAAAAGAAAATGTGAAGGGTGGATCATAGAGCAGCAAAATTGAATCCGGGCTGATTTGATGTCAAGCAGATCCGGCCTCCCTGAGACTGGCTGAGTTTTTTCATTCGTACCACTTCTCTCGACAAGAGTAATAGGATTTAATCTGATTAACTGGGTTATAGTTATTTTTTGTTAGGTACAGGGGGAATGAGCGTGGGCTGCGTTATCTGCTGGAGTTGAGGTGATGAGGATTATGCGGAAAGCCAATGGATTCGAATAGGATGTCGTCTGCTGCGGATGACAGGGGGCCAAAATGGGAGAGAGAGAGGGGGGGGAGGGAAACCTAGCCCCCCTAGGTTTCCCTCCCCCCCCCCTCTGGTGACAAGCTGAATTGGAGGCTGCCACAATGCCAATGATCCCAATCCGCAGAAATCTTACATCAAGGATGTCCAAATTTATGGAGTCCTCTTTGGCGTTACCAATCCCAATCATGAATTATTCCATGGATTATGGGTTTGTTGAATTTTTTCAGGAGATATAAATTATGGTTAATGCAATTTCTTTGAATATCCGAAGAATAGTTGGAAATTACACTACAAGTAATTTGTTAAGGACTCCGTACAATTCTACTGCTCATCTCGAAATGTTTATGAGCATAAAAAGATTCCCCCCTCATTTTTATTATATTGAAACAGGGAACTTTCTGTATAGACAAAGAGGTAACTCTGGTATTGACGTGCAGTCGACTGTATTTCATTAAGCAAGTTCCATTTCTCGCATACCATACATACTAGGCTCGGGCCATAAACCTATTAGAAATGTTTACCGTAAAGAGTAAATATACCAAGGTCCCATTTAAACTTCTGTAACTAAAGAAAAGTTGTACAGTTACTACAATGTTTCAAGACTTGGCCTTTGAAGCTCTTCCTTTTAGCTGGTTACTTTCACTAAGCTGCCTTTCAGAGCGGCTTACAACAACTTAGTTATTAGTAAAATCCACCATATATGTCGTAAAGAATATTCCAGAAGTTTGCCTCCTAATGAGAACAGCTTTGCAGAAGTCAGCCTTTTTAGTCCTAAGATGCTTCGCCAAAAGTCTGTGATACTAATAATAAGCCTCCCAGTGTAGCTGAACTAGCTTGGAAAAAAGAGTTGACTACAGGTCGGATAACTGCATTCCAAGTGTCAAATCAATTCTACATGTAATTGACACAATCTATTGCTTCTTTGCCCGTTTCAAATTCTAAATGTTCCCATTATTAAGGGAAAAACGCCTAACTTTGATCTGGAAACCTGTAGTCTTGAATCCACGATGTAATTGTTACTTATTAGTGCAAAACTTCGGAATATACAGTACGACTAAATTTTGTATTGAGGCAGCACAATCCTCAGCCTTTCCTGGCGCAAAACCTGGAAATGTTGGGCATCCCTGAGTGTTAGAGGTGGAAGAAAGAGGGCAAAATATTATTGATCTGTACGACCCAGGCGAAAGCACAAGTCATCAGAGTGGCGCCCTTTTCAAACGAAGCTTCCCCAAAAAGAAATAGCGTTGGACACCACTTCATTACCCCCCTGCCTTCCTTGTAGATTAGCTACACAATCAAAGGACGCCGCCAACTACTTGCGAGGTTATAGTTGTTGAGACAGCCTCCCCCCCCCCCNCCCCCCCCCCTCTCTCTCTTCCACCCTGCCTCCGCCCTCCATCCGTAAATCTGCCGCAAACTTGGTATTGAATGAAAATGCTGAGCTGCTGCACTCCGGGGCCCGCCCTTCAACTTGATCGAGTGCGCAGCTTATTTTGATGGCGTCTGAGCCAACTTTGTTGCCTCGCACACGTCGAGGCCTCGTTTCTTGCCCTCGCTTTGCTTGCTTGCTTGCTTGCTTTCTGGCACGGAAAGGGGGAGGGGGTAAAGCCCCAGACCCCTACAATGCTCCAACCCGGCCCTCCTCCCCGCTACTTTACGTAGGTTCAAACTCGGTGCAACTTCTTCTTCAAAGTGGAAATTTCGGGTCCGCAATCACGGGCAACAATCAACACGCATTTCGGTTCCAATTACCCCGCAGAATTTGCTCAGTGCCACTGACGAATCAGCGCCGCAGCTGTGTCATTTTTAAATGGTGCTAGCATGGGAGGTGATGGATATCCTCAATCCCTGCAGCTCAACACCACCTAACTAGTTACATCAACATGTAAGGATAATAATTGCAAACAGGATGAAGCCCCTCATCTAACATGTGTTTAGAAAGTCAGCACAGATCCGCTCAGCCATACACTGACCATCAAGAGGATACTCTCTGACAGACTTGAAGGTTTCTGAATACATTTCAAAAGTTACTTGACGTACCGGTACAATATTGCAGTAAATTACTCTATATCAAAAAATTATAACATTGAATAATTATTCGTGAGAAAACACATTGTAACCGATGGTTACGCAGCAGATGCAACCTACCAGTATGCAGAAAGTAGGTTAGCCGATTTATTGGATGAAAATGAAAACACTATCTGTAAAAAAGACTTGGCCAGACGTATCCCTAGCGTGAAGCAACCATCAGCACTCGCCCAAGGCACAGCTCATCAGAAATAAAACAAGAGCGCTGATGATTACAGAGCCGGCCCCTAAATTTTGTTCATGTACATAGCGGGTCATTCAAACGAGTTATACCTATTACCCCGAATAAATAACACAATTACGTATGTCATAAAATGATATGCGGGGGTGCTGCGAAACAAGTACGTTGAGGTGCAACATTTGGCACAAGACGAGTCTATAAATCGCATCTAAATCACGTATAAGCAGCACGAAGGCCTTCTTAATGCCAGTGCCTGGCATTTTCCCCCACCCTATTTTTCCTTCTCCAAAATGACCAAAAATAGTACCCCCAGTACCGAATCGACGTGGGAGCCTGTGTAAAAGTGGACTATGATAAACTTCCCATTACTCCAACCCCTCCCCTGACCCTCTCCCTCCCTCCCTCCCTCCGACCTACAACACCCCCGCCCCCGTCTCCTTTTCCTTCTTTTAGTAACAAGCAGCAGGGCGAAGCCGTTTGGAAGGCCAGCATTCATCATTGTCACGGCCGTAATGATTGATCAAAGCACGCGCCCTTTTTTTCCTCTCTATTTTTTGTGCTCCCCCCCCCCCTNTCCCTGACTATTTTCCGACTATACCCCCGCCTGCCCCCTGTTCCTCCCTCCCGACCCTCTTCGTGCTCGCTCCGGGCAAAGTTCCGCTCCGTAAACGTTTTGCAGGGGTTTTTATTCAAATCTGTGGTAAGGGCCTGCTGGAGGATTTCAACCTGATTTGCATGTATTATGAGCAGGGATTGCACGGGGAGGGAGGGAGGGAGGGAGGGTTCATGCAGGTCATTTAAGCGCACTGAGTCACCCCCCTCTGGCCCACTGGCAATCTCTACCCTCCCTGCTCCAACTTTCTTTCAGACCCCAAAAAACACGCTCTAATCGCATTATGTTGTTAGCATTAGTCACCTCAAGTTTAATTTTCGACTGAATTAAGTGCAGCCTCAATGAGGCAGCAAAACATGAAAGGTTACACGTTCACACCCTCATGCGCAATCCCCTGGGATGGAAGTTACTCTCAAAATTTATCAGATATAGCGCAGCTGTCGTGGAGTTATAGTAATGGGAAAGACGGATCGAAACACGTCTCCATTCAACTATTTCATTTAACATAGTATTTTTTAAATCTATTATCTTACTGAAAACCTACCTCGTAGAACTGGCACTAATTTATTTGTAGCTACTTGACACGATTTTGTGATGGCAGCTTGTATATACAGTATTATTACGCGCTACAAAATAATTCTTACTAGTTCTATACTAGTTTCCTACCAGTATATGCTGCGTTTGGGTTGTCAGTGCGAGTAAGTGGTGGCCCACTTCTCTAGAGCCGGGACTTTCAAGTTAAGGACCTGTGGTTTTCTCGAAAACAGAGTTCCTTCAACCGGTGCCAGTCAAGTTGACATAAGGTCAGGGGCAGTTGTCATTTCAGCGAGTAAAACGCACAGACGGTATGTCCCTTCCACACTTCCAGAGCAGACTAGGCACTGCAAAAGTATGACATATCGCAGAAATTCCATATTGTAGATTTTATTTTAATGGAATACATCTCGCTTTATAATCTGAATGATATGCGCTCAGTGAGTGTCTCCACGAATCCAGACGCAATGTGCCATGATTTGTTACCAAGTAATAACTTGAACCGACATGGAAGTATGTCGCCTCTCTCACGGTGCATCAAGTATTTTTGAAAGGGTCTTTCCAGAGTGTGCCAAACAGTGGAATGCAGATGGAGTGCACGTAGGTTAGTCCTGAATAATTAGATTGGACTTGGGTCTGAGTTGACGCTTGACAGAGAGAGAGGCGTCGTCCATTCGGAGACGGCCTAGAGGGCTGTGGGTGGGTGGTAATGAGTGTGAGCTAGGCCACATTTGCGACAAGTGGAGCCTGCCTCCATCCAAATGAGTCGTGCCGGACCCCCACCTAGGAATGAAAGCAAACGTGCACATATTCGCGTCATGCTTTCCTGCGCCTAATGACCTCGGTCCTGACCCCCTTCAAAAGCGCTCGTTAGCGTCGCGCCCAATTTTCCGCGCGTCCACTTTGTCCTGCGCCTCTTTCCGCCCTGCAGATATGTTTGCTTAATGCCCACGGCGATGCCCACTAATCGCTCGGAAATTAAGTGCCCGCCGCACAGCTAATTACTTTTTTTAAACCCCTAGTCCAAGTTTACGCCTCACCTACACCATTCCGTCCCACTCGGACCAGACAGGACCTGGCCTAATAAAAAAGAATCGGGGGAAGGAGGAGGGATCCACATGAGGGGGAACCTCAAGACTTGATTACCGACCACCAATTATCAGAATATCACTTAAGAACCAGATTTTCATGCTAATATTCGAGGAAGCATTATAGAGTGTTATCCATTCATCAGTAACATCTACCAAAAATGGTTACCTGAAATACTCTAGAAGCAGTGCGGCACATTCAGTGACAGTATTTAAAACTTGTAGCCTTATGGTAATGTAATCCCAAGTGAGCATTAAACGATGGCGTTATATTATGTTCAGTTTAGTGGTTGCACGGTGAACATTAGATGACACATGCAGCTCATGAATAACTAAATACGTAAACAATGCGATGAACACTACGTACAGCCTTGTATACATCGCATTTCATAACAAATGGCAATTGTGTAACTGGTAGGATATGACTGTAAAGCGCTAAAGTGATATTTTGTCCATTGCCTGTAATTTGCGTAATTTGCTTCATTTCACGTAGACTGAACGTTACATCATGTTATTACAGACTTTCGGTATTTGCAAACCACCCTGTACATGTGCGGCATAACTGTACAAGCTTCAAAGAGGTTAGTTGACAAATACCGCTGGTTGTTACTGGTATATCATTAGGAATCGCCCCCCGTGGCAATAGTTACATTACATATTCATTTCCGGGACTGTTTACCAGTAAACATCATCAATCCACCCCTCCGTTACACTTGATTCGTGTAAACTGTAGACTATATAACCGCCCCCCCCCCCAACCTCTCATAAAAAAGCGCCGCTTGTAAATCTCAACCCTTGCTTATCTCCGGATATTCAAATCCAGCGTTTTCCATTTTGAGTGCCATAACCATGATCCATGCGTTCCCTTCCCAACAATGGACGAAACAAACGCTTCATAATAAACACATCCGTCTCTCCCGTTCGCTAGAAATGGCAATAAATGAGAGCAAGCCCCCGAAGCCTATGGGTCCCCTTTTCGCTAGATCTGTCTGAGGGACGCTGCACTTGATGCAGAACAAGATGGGGGCATGACCACCCTCTCCCCATCCTATCCTCCTCTCTCCATTCCTGCAATCTTTCTGTCCCACAATGCCAGTCCACAGCTCGCATTCTAATCAAAGTGTCAGCCAGTACTCAGCGTCTATTGTGCGCCATTTAATTTATGGGAAAAGAGGACGGATCTCTTCAGGGTCCCGGATTCCAAATGAATTCGCGGGTTTTCATTCAAATGACGTTACTTTACGGTATAATTCCTAAGGACGTGTGGTTTATACCACTGCGCTACAGTGCAATCATTATGCGGTGGAAAAAAAGTGAGGTAATGATTAATGCATTCGTAGTAATGGCAGCAAAGGGGTCAAGTACACATACTGAAAAGCATGCACAGCCAGTCCTGTAGCACATGCGATCGTTATTGAATTATATTACGGCGTCGACTAGTAGTTAAAAATTGTACATTTCGAAGCACTTTTTGGGAAAGCTCGTTTCAATTATTGGCCAACGTGTCAGAGCTGTTCAGAGTCTGTACAAATATTTCTCTGGGATAAATACGCCCTGTCCCAACATATAGTGAGATATATGAAGTCGTGCTGGTTTTTTTTTAAAAAAAAGCTTTGCATCTGCAAAAAAACTCCCTCCTGTCTTCAAAACAAATTACAGTACGAGTTTAATCCTATAATTTACAGTCCCACTTATTTGACTCCTCAGGTAGAAACCGCTTTTGACTTGATTCGACAAAATATATTTATGGTTGTACAAAACGCTCAGTCATAACCCCTAAAAAAATATTTTTATAAAACTAATTAAGAGCGGACTGTTATTACTGCCCGCTCTTAATTATACAGTACCAATGTACTGTACGAACCATAACTGATGGGATAGCTGGGATCAGGTTAGGTCACTCCCACCCACCCCCTGCCGGGGCGTTTTGCAGCGGGTGCTCACCTGAGAGCGCCATTAGACATTTTGGAGCCCAGGTAAGTGGCGACCCTACCGGACTAGGCTGAACTTTATAGGTACGAAAGGGAAGTGCTACATGTTGGGCCTCCTAACCCCCTAATGTAGCCCTCCCCTTTCGTACCTATAAAGTTCAGCCTAGTCCGGTAGGGTCACCACTTACCTGGGCTCCAAAATGTCTCATGGCGCTCTCAAGTGAGCATCCGCTGCAAAATGCCTCGGCAGGTGATAACGCCAGAATGTGGTATCTTAGGGGGCTGGCTGGGATGATAAAATATAGTCATCATCCTGGGTAGTAGGCAACTGCATCCTTGTATCACGGGAAGTGTAACACGCAGGCGCACAGACAAGATTCCAAGGTTCTATTGGAATCTTGTCTGTGCGCCTGCGTGTTATACTTCCCGTGATACAAGGATGCAGTTGCATACTACCCAGGATGATGACTATATTTTTATGATCCCAGCTATCCCAGCAGTTATGGTTCGTACATTGGTAGCCTACTGTATAACGAGACTAGGGAGAAGGGTCCAGGCTGTTTTACAGGGGGTCTGGACCAAGTTTGGCTCTGCGTGACTGTGTGTGACATGGGGGGTACAAGAAAGAAAGAAAAAGCGGAAAATAAGCATGGCGTCCTGTGTGGAAGACCCTTAACATCTGTGAGTGCCTAGTCGATTTAAGCATGATTTTACGGGGCTATATTGGGAATCGAAACTACAAAGCGGGTGATCCGTGAATAGCCAACAAGTTCCGATTCCAATCTCTTTGTTTCTGTTGGAACACCTTGTATTCAGGAGGAAAGCGGCATTAGCACAGTTGTTGGAGCCTACCCTTGGATAGAACCATATTGTAATTTATGTATCTCACAATCAGTTATCATCAGAGCTCAGTGACCTCTGTCGACTGACCCGGTTTGACCCCCACAAGTCCCTTCCTCCCCCTCCTCTGCTCCCTCTTCGGAAGAGAGGGGTGAAAACAAATGGCGTCGGGGGGCTGCCCTCGACAGGGGGTCTATCTGGCGGCCCAAATCAATGGGAGCCATCAGAAGGAAATCCAAGCGCCCGGATAACCCTCATTAATCACCGCGGGCAACCACCGCCAGGGGGCTTCTGGGAAAAGTGGGCATGTGGGAGGGATGGTGAGGGGTCGTCGAGGTTACCAGGGTAGGGGAGGGAGAGGGTAAGAGGAGGACACCAAGACCCACTTCATTTGTCTCCGGTCTCCCACAGGACGCAGGTCACCCGGGATTCATCTCCACCCCTCCCCGCCAAGCCCCAACCGCCATCTTATCTCAACACCACCCACTACGGGGAGTCCGTAATTAGCCTGATTATAAATTCAGTTTCTAATCTGTCTAACAGTGCTTCTCATATATTTGACCAACCCTCACAAGCGTAATTGTCAAATGAGCGCGGAGGGCGGGCCGCAAATACACAGGTAGAGGTGCCATTTTGCTAATGTGACAATAAATATTGTCCGCAATGTTAGTTATGTCTGCATATTTGCAGAAGAACTGTCATTCCCAATAATGGAGGTTTTCTATCATTTTGGCTATAATTAATAATTAAACTGCGATTAAAACACCCCTTCATCCAGAACAATAATTTCCCGCGGGATCCTAATGTTTTTTATATATATTCTTAAACTAGGCTAAAATTATTACATCATAATTAATACTCATTTTTGATGATTATGAACTATGAGAAATGCTTTAATATATTGAATCAATAAAATAGCTCATTTCTTAGAGATGTTTGTGCTCGTCTTATAAGTTGCAATGGCTACAATATATCCTCACTTTTGAACGCAATGTAGTCAAAATTCTGCCGTGAACTTGCGCAATGTAACTCGATGCAAAAGCCCTCATGCGCTCCCAAATTACACAAAACCAGGCATGTTCCCGCAACTGGCTGTATTCTCATGACAATTTCCTGCTTTGGAATAGCGCTCTTCGATTGAGTAAGAGGAGTTTATCCTGCAGGTGTATGCAATCCAGGGCCTGCAGTGTACATCGGGAGAGTATACCCCTGAGGGATTAACCCATCCATCCGGCGCAGTAAAAGCCACGCGTGCGTTGTGTTTAAGTCAGGCGATTTCACGTCCCATGGAATTCAAAAAGAGGATTTGGGCAGGGGGGGAAAAAAAGTTCAAAAGAGTCCCTTCCGTGCTTGATTGAAAGGGTTACCGAATATAAAAATGGGTGGAATGGGGTGCCATGACTCCAGCGTAGGCTAATTGCGACGCAGGTAAATAATTGTGGTGAAATATAACGCATGACATTTATGGTCCGGGGCTTTAAACGCTGAGCCCGATTTGAAACCGGGAGAGTGAGACAGAGGAGAGAGTTAGGTTTAATTAACCCGGATTGCAGAGCAATATGCATCGATTAGCCTAATGTATTTCCTGATGGCATTTACGTCACAATAGGCTAACGAGGGCTTAGGGGCTAATAATAAGTGGGTTAAAGTCTTTGTTATGAGGCCCAACTTTTGCGGGCTGGGACTCGAGGGAAATTGAGTCAATTTCAACTACGCCTATCTGCAGTTCAATGCGGTAGGTGGAGCCATAGGGCGTGTATAGATTGGGTGGGGTGGGGTGGGGTGGGTGGGTAGGGGGAGGTCATTTTTTGTGAGCTTGGCATAATCTCTCCAAAGACACCATTTTGCCCGGGTGATGTATGTGGCTGTCACATTCGGACAAATCCGGGCGGCTCCCCGGATTCATTGCGCAACAGATGCAATTAGTCCGGATTGGGGATCAGTGCTCCGTTTTACATGACGTTTGGAGATTTGTGTCGAACTCGTCACTCGAGTCGGTTAAGCATTAAATCGCGCATAGAATAATATTACCGGGGGAGGGCGGGAGCCGAATGACTTAAACAAGTAGTGCGACAGCGCCAATCGGTTCGGCCTGGAACATGGAAGCACCTTAAGGCTTATTTAACTATCTGTCGCATCGCATCGCCAGCTCGGCCTTGTACAAGGTGGAAATCAAGCGACGTGACAGGGAAATCCCTGGCCTGCCACCTGACTGGATGCGACAGCAGATGGACAAAAAAACGCCATTGTTATGCTCCGTTGCTTCCCAGCAGCACCACTACTGGAGCTGGGATCAAAGCTCATACTTGATTGGCCCTATCAGCTCATGCCTCAATTGCACATTGCAAGTGCGTCATGTCCATCTATTACCAGATTCTCCGCTTTGGATACCTCTCCGCCAGATTTATGAGACCAGCATTAATGAGCCTTCAAGTGGACTTGTCCTACATATGTAAAGTGCCTGCCGGGGTCTATCTCAGGGCCACACGTGTGTGAGGTGGGGGAAACTCAGATCGATTCCTCCCACCCTCCCTCCCTTCCAGGGTCGGGGAAGCCATTCTGTGGGCAAAGGTATTGCGAAAGGCAAGTGCGTGACTCTCAGACTTGGTCGATGCAAATGCTTTGATTTGTGTGCAAGCGGCGCATAATGGCGGAGGAGGTGAAAGGGGAGAGAGGGAGGAGGGGAACCTGTCTGTCATTAGAGTCCCAGCACCTCACAATGTTCCCTAGTCATGCCAGAAATTCCGGAAGGTTTCCATGGTTCTATCCTACCATATTTTTAAACCCATATCACCTCCACCCTCCAAAAAATGGGGAGGAAAAAACTGGCGGCGCATCGCCTTCGAAAGTCACATAACCCCAATTAGTCCGGGCCACTAATTGGGGCATCGAGAGCTGCGGTAACTACACAGCATATCATTAGTCAACCTGCTCGGAATTATACCTGGAAATAGCCTCCCCTACCTACCTACCTACCCTCTCCAACCTTGCCCCATCGGCTATACACATTCTGCTTTGATTACAGTGAGGGAGGAGGGGGAAAGATGATGGGCTAATTATTGTTGCAACGGGGCTCCACGGATTTAAAGCCCAGCGCTGGGAGAATGATAGAAAGGGGACGGGTAACTCAATCACGTTTGAATTATCTCCGGGCCTCTTATGTCTCAGGGAGGACGTGTCCAGAATTTGCATACCGCTCTAGGCCAGCCTCCATTTCTTGACCCATACCGGGGCGGGGGGAACAGTCATCACGTGGCGGTCAATCCCATGCAACCGTTATCGCCAGACGTAATCGACAATAACCGGTGACCAACCGTGGAGGGGAGAGCCAGACCAACAAAAAAGTCCAATTGTCGAGTGGAATCGATGGATTGTCTTTGTACCACGCCCACTGTGGTACTACACGTGGATTTAATTGCATGCGATTAGGCCTAATGGTACAAAATAATGGTGCTGTACGGGGGAAATGTATAAATAAATGGACACTCTACGTGCTGCTTCAGGAAGCACAGGTCCCTGCCTTTTTTGTCCATTTCCCAGCTAGTACTACAGCTCCTTTTAGCCAAATGATTGGATATATTTGTGATTTTTAAAAAGGCTCGATTCTTGGAAATCAGTGTCAGACATGGTTGTGAGGAAGCTAAAAAGAGCCGGGGTCTATGCCCCCCCACACCCATCCTTTTAATGAGTCGACTCCTTTTGCCATCACGCGATGCTGGGCTAAGATAACACTGCGAAAGGGGGCGCAGGGAGACCCGAGTGAATCTGAAAAGGAAGAGGAGAAAAGGAAAGAGAAAAAGGAAAAGAGGGGGAGAGAGGTTAGGTTTGCACAGGGCGCCCAAAGTAATCATGACTCACGGGAGCGAACTAATCAAGATGTCAGGCCAAGGGAGAAGTGCATCGTCGAAGCTCGCTGATTGAAGCCAGGAATTAAGACCGGTTCCTCCCACGGCTACAATTCGTCATCTACTGGACGACACGTACACAATTGGCCGGTACTCCCAATCGGCTATGTGTACAGTACACTGCTAATCCCCACAACATGTTTTGATAATTTGAGTCACTCTCTGAGGGAGAGTACGCAATGACCAAAATCCCACCCCTCCGGCTGTGGTTATGGTCCGCACACAGGCACAAAATGCAGTGCAACCAATACATGTCAGAAACCCACTGCAGGACTCCCGCAATACCGTATTACACAAACTGTATATCCACACTTGTATAATAGGATTACAAAATTCGTCTGTCACTCGTAATTGCTCGTGACAAATGTGAGTTGAAAGCTGGAAAAACTCCCCCGTCCTTCGAAACGCGCATAAAAAAGTCACATTAGCCATGTCCAAAATTGATGACTACACGTCTCCATAATTACTTGACAAGTGATTCATCACCGACCAGTAGAGAACGAGTGGGGAAGGGGAAAAAAAGTGCTGCGTTTGCTCGTGTGATATGTCGTCCCGATAATCCGCCGTACACGACAACCTCATTGTCACCCACATTCGTGTAGCCTATTCAAATAGATATCCATGTGCCCGATTTGGCAAAAGCTCTTAGCAGACACGTTCACACTTATGGATCTGATTTTTTGGCACTTAATTGAAGTGCCTCGTACATGTCATGTTCATTTTTTGTGTGTGTGCAGAAGTGGGCTAAAAGTAGGGCGCTGGAGACCACGGTTGCCGTACCTCACTTTCAGTGCATGACGTTGATAATGCGAAATAACGGTGTCTGAATGGAATGGCGGAAATGTGGGGCAGCTTGTCAGTGTCGATGGCATTGGAGTAACAATGCTATCTGTATGTGCATTTCGAGTCGAGGCTGGGATCGCTGTATATTAGCCGACAACTCGGCTTGCGTGCGTGCCTGTACAGGACGAGTTTCCAAGAAACCCCTATTTCATTTCCGACCGACTTGCGATAACACCCGATGTATAACATGGCACTTTGGGATTTTTACCTCCTATACGCGCTTATTATTCATCAGTTACTTTTAGACGCTTGATAATAATCAGAAGATCGGAGCAAACAATCGCCATGTGTGGATCACTCTGTAGACTGCAAGTACAGGGCGGACCACTGTATCAGAGGCTATAAAAGTCAGCTGCCATATTTTTCAAAAATGGAACACCTGAACATTTTAAATATCGAACTTGCACGTAGTTTTAGGGTCATCGAGAAGCTCGCTGACGTGGTCCTCAGCTGGCGGGCCGATACTTACGAAGGCTGTAAAATATAGCAACCATAAACACCTCCGCCTTCGGGCCTCACCCACCTAAGACGGCGAGATTGATGCGCTTGGAGCATCAAGAGCTCAATGGGGATTAAGTTCTTCTTGGACGTCAGGCTTTGGACATACACAAGTGAGTGGTATTACGGGGCGTGTCACAAAACCAACAATCTATGCACTGGGCGACAGGGTGAACCGCAAGGTAAAATAATTTCAAGTGTCCCACATAAGCGAGGGACAATAGTATCCATTGCAGCATCCCTCCAGATGACTTTAAACCGCATGATTAACTAGCGAGTGAAAATAGATCCACAGCAGCTACAGTGGGAAACAGAGGGTTCTCACATGATAACGAGACCAATTTCCAATGGTCCGGTACTTTCATGCAATTTTACAAATGGAAAGATAGCACAAAAGCTTATGCTGTCGGATAAGTTAGGTTTAGGATAATCCCTGGTTGGAAAGGTTGATGAATGACGACGTCCACACATCAAAGGGTCTTCCCGCTTATCCTCTCCGTTCGAAGCACATAGGAGCTAATAATCAATATGATGTGGCAGCCAGCGTCGGCGTCATCTGCTGGGGCGTCGTCGTCGTCGTCGGTGCACATGGCACAGAGTGACGACTGCTCGCCCTGCACTCTGATTAATCCACCTCAGTCGCGACGCTAATCCCTCGCACTTAATCCCACTTTAGTCGGGCAGGCAGGCAAGGCGAAAGTGGAGGAATGTTGGGCTAAGTTGAAAGGAAAGATGGAAGTGAGGCCACCTGGGAGGAAGAAGGGCAGGGGAGGCAGGCAGGTGGGTGGGTGGGGAGGAGGAGGAGGAGAAAGGAACAGGCCTGACTTGTGAGGCCTTCTGGGGAATCCTCTTGTCTGCTACATCTTCTCTAGGGCCTCAGGGGAACGTCACTTTGGATGCATTGCAAAGCCTCACTCCTGGAATCCTTAACCCCATTTGTTCCAGGCACCTACCCTTCATTTTGTACACACTTTACCGGATTGTCGCCAGCTCCACACCGTGTTTTACCAACCTGATGCATAGGAAACGAGTTCCCTCAATAAGCAATGAGTTGGGTGTAACACAATCGTAGGTCTTGGGATGACCTGAACAATTCGAATCCACGAAACAATCCAGAAAGACACCTGTCATGTATCGCTTTAAAACAAATGCATCGAGTCAACAAAGTCGATTGGCACAATCAAAATATTACTATATGTCATAATCAGAGTTACAGGAAATTCATTGGTTTTATCATGCATCAACGCAATATCAACAATTCTGTGTCAGCCACACTCTGGAAGCCGGTGTATTATTGCACAAGTCTAGGGGAGATCCAATGAAAACAGCGAACGGGAATCGAAGCAAGCAGGGACCAGTGGTTCCCATAATATTATTGAGCTAACCAGAACTCAAATTCTCTGTTTCTAGGGTAGTACAAGTATAACAGCTACTTCTCAATTACTTAAAATACTCTGCAATACAGCCACAAATTAACACGGTTCTAGATTTTGAAAATTAGTCTCAACTATACAGATGTAATATTAATTATTTCATAAATGCCTACATAACTTAATGTAAAAGTCGTATGAATATGTTTCTGCAAAACTAATTCTGGTTCTAGAAACCATGAGAATCCCAGAAAAAGCGATTTGTTTCCATATACAGTATTTCACCATGAGTGAAAGCCGATTGTTTTATAGCGCCAAGGTAGATTTAGCCAAATTTTAACAGATATAGTACATTGGGAAGAAAATCCTAATATACTGTTAGTTATATCACATTAGCCTTCAATCCTTTAATAAGCCACAACAACCATGCAAATTACTTACACTTAAAAACTGGTAAGACTGTTCTTCAATGAGAATTATCGTCAACACCCACTAATGCAAGCAGCTTTCGAAACAATCGCATAGACCTGTGGACGGGCGGTATTGAAACACCCTGTGCACCGCGATGACATAAACTGTATGTTGATTCCTACCATTTGGTCCCACCCTGTACATAATAACGAGATTCAAAGCAGGTATTGTCCCTTGCGCCACTGTTTCACCTGTATACCGCGCATGAAGCGAGGGCCTCTGCCGCTAGTGATGATTGCTGATTATCATGATTCTGCCCGGAAAATCCGGTCATCCAACACCTTTATTGGGTTTCGGACACGGGGCGTGAGCTGTATCTGCCCGGGTGTGGGTACCCACTTTCCGGTACAACGAAGACAGCCTTCACTCTACCAGGCTCTGGCTCTAATTAAACCACAATATGTTCGTTTCCAGAGGGCTGTATATGAATTCAAATGCGGCCGTGTCACGTTGTGCGCTGCTCGAAAATGAATCCGGAGCACCCCGGAACTCTTTTCCATTATCATTTCCACCGGATATTTCATACGCACATACGCAACAATTACTCGCGGATTAAAGTCAACGAGCATTTTATAACCGGAATCACAACTTGTAGCCGTTCATGGATGGATAGATAATTCGCAGTTGTAGCAGAGTATAGTACAGCTCCAAGTTCTGACGTCACCTGGCACCCAGCAGTGATTGTATTTGTTTCGCCTCACATAAGTTACTCAATCAGGGTGTCGGAACAACATGCTGCGGTTGTAAACTACTTGTCAAAAACTCCACTTTTGAATCAAACTATTTTCATTTTGGTGAACAATATTGTTGCCTTTATGACAAAAGACACCCCATATATAGACTTCGCGTGTACCGATGAAATTATGGGCCCAGTCCAGCAACAATACGTGTCCACATTACGTCACGCGGTGCCAAATCCAATTTTAGCAGTTAGGTGATTCCAGATGCAATAATAATAATAATAATAATAATAATAATAATAATAATAATAATAATAATAATAATAATAATAATAATAATAATAAATTCTTACATTTTCCTAACTTTATGAATTATTTCATCGCGGCTAGAGTACCCCCAAATAAACTACGCAAGCACGAAGAGAACCCACACGATTGTACGATATGTTAAATATAGTAAGTAGCACATTTTTGTCCATGGTTCTACATTTAACATGATTTGTTCTTCGTTAGACGAAAAATAAACAGTTTTATCTACGTGATCGGACTCTGGTGTACCTAGACCTGATGCTCGTATACCACATCCACGTGCCCCGTGTAGCATGTGATGATCAAAATAGGTTACTCCAATCCTGATAATGAATATGACGGCGTCACTCTCCGCCATTTTAGCCTAATGAAGAGCCGGCCCGGATGAAGCCCGCCATCTAGCGGAGTGTGTTTACAGTCAAGTCGTGGGGGCTTCCTCAAACTCTAGGAGGGAAAAGGCGACAGAGCCCAAACTAAATATTTCAGAGTGATTTAGAAGGCAGTCTCCCGGGCGGCGAAGTGTCACCTCGAGCCTCCGACTCGCTTTACCACCCAGACGTAAATTCTAAGGACAAGCCCGTTAACTCATTAACGATAACTTTGCACTTTAAATTAAGCCTAATGAGACAACTAGAATGAGTTTGTAATGCGGAACCAGAAGATGAAGAAAAAAAAGAGAGAGAGAAGATACAAGATTCGCTCAAAGGTGAGCTGAACAAATATTTGCAGCGCCAAATGGGAGGGAAAGAAATTTCCCATTTAAAATTGGGGAGATAAAAAACAGTTCAAAAGAATCGTGCAAATAAGGTTGAGAGAGAAGGGGGGCGAAAAAAGAAGGTGGTAAACTTGTGGCATGATTGCCGAGGACTTGCCAAGTGTTTCATCAATTATGCAACCGCTCTCTCCTTATTCATTCTGAAAAGACGGCACTGCAGGGCGGGGTGGGAGGAAGGGAGTGGGGAGAGGGGAGAGGCAAATATGAATCTGAGATTAAACGCGTGTTTGAGTAGCCCAGGAAAAGGGGATTTACATATTTCTCAGCGATGGGAACCTTTCCGGAGTTCCTTTTCATGTCGTCAAAGGTAGGGAAGTTTGTCAAAAGAAAAGCCCCCTTGCGATCTAAAGGGGAAACTCTCTGTTGTCGGGGGGGCCGGCTTTTGCACCGACTCAAGATGTCTCAATCATGTGATTCCAAATTCCTGTTTCGCTCCTTCGCTTCTTGCCTTTGAGCACTCCATGCTTTTGCTCAATTACTACCACACTCACTTTGTTGGCCTGCCCGCAGACTATATTCCAGCTGGGACTGGGCAGCCTCTACAGTACTCTACCACACTCCGCCCTTACTCGAGTCAACATTATGTACTCTTCACTATGACAGAACATTATGCTCACTTGGTAATTAAGCCATTTTATACATATAAGTATAAATAGCCTGGCAAAACTTTAAATCGTATGTGGCGGTACTCATCCCAATACGACTATATATATAGTGCACTCAACACACATGAGTTGAAGGTTTGTACAGGGTGGCTAATAAATTCGGCCAATCTGTCGCGTATTTAAACGGGAATAATGCCAACAATTTGGCCCCGTACGCCACTTGGCCAGTATCGAACCGAGTTGGTCCATTGTCTGCCCTGTCGTGATCACTTCCGCCTCAGAAAATATTGCAATAATTACACAACAGTGGACGAGGGTCTGGGTACTCGGGAATGACGCCCCCTCGCCGTGACAAATTGCGCCGAAATGTCTGGTTCACACTTTTTTTTTTTTTTTTTAAAAAAAAAAGGGATGGCCATGTTTTGGCCCCGGATAAGAGGAAGGGAAAAAACAGTCTGGGGAAGAGTGGTGCAAGCCAAAAAATTTCTCCCCCTCAAAGTAAGATTTAATACGCCAGTCGATCTTCCTGCCAAAGCAGCTGTGGAGGGGGCTTGCAGAAAAGGTGGTAGCAGTGAGTGGGGAGCGGAGGGGAAAAGCAGGAAGAGGGAGGTAAAGTTGGAGGGTAGGATGACGAGCTTTTGATAAGTTTGCCGCAATTTGTGTCAGGCGGAAGGGCTCCATCTCCTGCCAACTTGTCGCGCGCCCAACTTGCGTCCGTCGTCACTCACTTGTCACCGCTTCCCCACTTTGCAGACAAAATTCCCCTCTACCCATTCCCATACGCCAACCCCTGCCACCAGTACAAATTTTGTCACTCCTTCAGCTGGTCTCTACTACAGTACTCAGGATCAACAATGGCTACGCTTTGGATTACAAACGCGCTGGATTTAGCCACATTCAGCCTATATTCCGGATCCACTGCGAGCTTCTATTCATTTCTCTCTGATATGAACATTTTCAAGGACTTGTGTTTCGCCAATATGTTACAACCAAAACTGTTACTGTCTCCCTGTGAAAATATTTCGCGAATTTTTCGTTTGTTTGAAACTCGTTAGGAAAATGTTAACAAAGTTGGCCAAGAACGAGAGTGTGATGCAGAAAAGAAACGATCCGTTTCAGCCTCATCTGAAAAAAAAACCCGGTAATGAAAAGGTAGGATCGAGTAACTATTTATAAACCTTAATCACCTGATTTGCCATCACGTAATCAATAAGTGGAAACCAGATGAAAGTATGAATAAAATTAATTCCCCCTTGCGTCTCTTCATTGCTTATAAAATGAGTCATTAGGGAAAATTATAGTCTCCCCTTTTTTCCAACGTTGGCCAAGGAGCTAGTTTTTATGACGTCATATCTCAGCCGCCAATAAAAGAGCATCCAGCAAGCTTCCAGTTGTTTCAGCTTGTAAATAGCCCCGCAGTTAAGTATTTTATAATTGCAATTAAATCCTGGCCAGGATGCAACGTCGAGTTTAATGACTTGTAAAACGTTGGCTAATGGACGAGCTTTTCCCAGCATTATCCCCCCTCCCCCACCCCTACCATCCCCCCCAATGATGTCGCGGGAAAGGCTGCGTTTGAAGAGAAGCGACTTTCCCTCCTGAGTTTATGCAAAGTTTCTGGTAGGAAGCGAAACTGCTTTAATTGCCACCACAAGCTTCTTCTTCGGGAGGAACCGTATGCAAATTTCCTGCCACGTTATGCTCAGAACTGAGTCGGAAGAATGGGAAGTTTATGCCTCGTCTCCTTCCCGCCTTCCCTGGAAGGAGATATGACGTCAAGACGTCGCCGACACTGACTTTGGTTGATGTCGTCATATCGGTCCTACCCAAATATCAAGCACTGGGTTGGGTTTGTCCCATGAGAGCTATTTGCTAGATCATACAAGTTCCTGCACTGGCCACTAGGTAGATGTACCGGTACGCTGACGAAAACTATCTGGTTGAGCGAAATTTTAGTTGCCTGAAAAGGTTTCATTGGTTGGAACACTTTGTTGCGATTGTTTCAATCAAATATTTAGTCATGAAAATCCAAACAACTCGACCAAAGCAACCAAATATTTTTGTATACTGAATGACAACCAAGCTTATTTGGTTACTTCAAGCAAATGTTTGGCAAGACCGATATTAAACAACCGATTTGGTTGAATGATACATTATTTTGGTTCGAACAACGAGGAATTTTTAGAGTGTATAACCCACAGGAATCTATACGTTTAAAATAGAGACATACAATCCACAGCTGCTAACACTCGATATCGTTACACTTAAAATGACCTGATATGAATGATAACGATAGAAAAAGGGGATAAAATCTTACTATAAGCAAATACGACTCCAATCGGAAAGTTTAGTGGTGATAGCGAGGGTGCACCTGAAATGGTAAGAGAAAATAATCTCCGTCCACTGAACAGAGACCGCGATTTCCTGGAAACCCGGACAGTGTGCAAAACCGGAGAAAACGGTAATTATTCCGGAGAAGGAGCAGCGAGAGGATCCCTAGATATATATTTTCAAGCTGGGTTGGTTCCTCCCGCATATAATGAACTGGCGCCAAGTTTGCAAAAGAGGAAAAGAGGAAGAGAGACGAGCAGGAAAAGAAGTGGCGTCGCAGGCAAGCGAACATTATCTCTCGGCAATGAGTTGGGAAGGTAGGGGAGGGCAGGCTGGATGGGAGGGAGGGAGGGAGGGAGGGAGAGAGGGGGGTACAACTTTGTAATCAAACAACTAATTAATGGCCCCTCCCAGCCGCATAGCCACCGCCAGCCAGCCTCCACCGAAAGGAAATTAATCCACCGAGTTGACTCGACACACTCACAGCCCAGCTTATTCTGACCAAATGCGGCCAAAATAATGCGTCATGTGACATGAGCGGCTTCCCACTTTGCCCCCTACTTAAAACAGCGTACGCAGGAATATTCAAGTCGGCTGGTGAAGGTGACTCTCACTGGCTATGGGGGAACTAAGCGCAGGTATAACAGGGTTCAGTGCTCGTAACAATGGTAAGCGCAAGGGTGGGGGCTGTTGAAAAAGCTATAGCTGGGGATCATAAGTCGCGTTTGTTGCTAAGTTCATGGCTTAGCGTAAAATGCTTACGTGCATGTTGCGGAACGGCTTTATTTTAGAGCACTTTTCATTTCACGGGGCCAAGCGGTTTATTTACAAGATTCTGCGGCTCAGATAGGCCTATGTAGCCAGCAGTTATTTCCAGATTTCTGGTAAAACTCGTCTATATTCCTTGTCACTAATTGAGACAACCTTATTAGGAGTAGGCATCTAGGAAATCTTGGTCGTTTGAATGGCACTGAAACGCAGCGAACATGGAAACAGAACCGCAAGAAGTAATCCTGTAAGTGAGTTATCCATCTGGAAAAGACAATTTAGTCGAGACGTATATGGCCTCTATCCTGAGCTAATATTGACAATTTTTGATAGGGTATTATTCAGGCCCTGGCATGGAATTTCAAATTCAAAATTGGCTTCGCCCATGGAGAGATTCATGCAGGTCAGGCACACGTGCGCAATAAAAATTTTATGCTGCTCGCACGTGGACCTAGGGTGGGAATTGTACGTACAACACCAGCATGTTTAGGATGAATAAGATAACGGCGCGGCGGGTTGTGGTAATGATTGTATCCTAATTGTATGTTCAAGAACTTGTACGAATGACCTCAACATCTCTTAGAAGCTCGCTAACGTCCACATGAATAGTACCTAAAAATAACTAGGACAGTTGTATCTCCAAGTAAGGAGTGGCTATCATGTGGGACGGGCAGAAAAGGGGGCAGGCAAAGTGACGTCAAGGAGCGATCGACCTAGCATGTCCGAAATACGAGGCGGGGTTATTTATCTCCCGGACTCCCTTCCCCACAACCTTACTTCCCGAGTTTCATTTGACGCAGTCATTAATCTGACACGTCAAGTGGCGAAACGGATGGCGGGAAGGGTTTCCTTGATATCTTCGGGCCTATACGTCACGCCCACGTCGCTCTAATGGTTTCGGCAAGGTAACCTAACACTCGCCTCGTTTTCGGACTGACACGAACATTTGTTGATTAAAGAGCTCGGACGTGCCTATCCTCGTCCGGTCCATGGTTTACTCGCCAACACTCTCGGGAGACGCAACGTGCCATTAATATGGCCGCAACTGTCTCCGGGGCAGTCAACCTCACGGTTTCGCCATCCTCTGTCGTGCACTGCAGTGTGCAAATTGGCGAAACTGGTTCGGGATTATACAGATCTCGAGGGAGCCAATATCATAAACCAAAAATTAAGCAGCTATGGGCTACAAAAAGGGGTGAGTTCAGGTCACGTCCAGATTAACAGCACCAACATCGTGGCAACATCCTGATTCATGGATATGATGCATGAACCTCTTCCAGAATTTCTTAGGGCAGTAAATCGTACAGATTAATGTTTCTAGGATTTTCCCTCACTCACTGTTCAGAGTACGGAAAAGCTTCTGTCCCCAGCACTGCTCCCATGATAGCTTCTGTGTTGAAACCGAATAGAGAAAAGCAGCATCCCTGAAAGCACGTCACGATTAGATTGTCGCTTATCGGTCAGTCGGGGTGGCAGTGTTAAAAGATTTAGAGCCAGCCACGCAGTTTCCACGTGAGTCAATCAGACAGCGTAAAAATCCCCTCTGCGTTGAACCTCCCGTAAAAATAGAGCGTCCTCCAGCCAGCCGGTACACTGTCCTGTCAAGCCGTAAAACACTTCCATTAGTCATAACATGATGACGGCAACAAGCTGTTGGAACAAAGCCGTGAAGACAGGCATCTGCGCATCCATAAATAGTTGCTAGCAATCATTCTGGCCCGCTGTAGGAAGCCAAATTGCCTAGCTCTGGGAGTTCATCTGACACCGAAGCGCCGTTAGATGAGGCAGCCTTTCCAAGCGACTTCTGCCGGCAATTTGGCTCTCCCTGGGCGCCTCTACGCCCCCCGCTCCCACCCCCCATTTTTATTCGAGGTAACAATTCTGCTGTTTAGTAATCATCCGTCTGGATTTTGTGAAATGGTGGTCGTCGAGGCTAAAGTGGCATCTGGTGGGCGCCAGAGCACTTAGCGTGCGGCGGGGACATTAAGACACGAGCGCGAGTCGGCCCAGTTATGATGGATAAGTGGCGGGAGTGGAAAGGACAGCTCTGAGAGGCCGTTTTAATCAGTAAAATGGCGCGCTCAACTTGATTAGGGAGCGGGGGAAAGGTGTGATTTGGGAGCCCCAAAACTGCCGGCGTTTAATCTGCGCGCTCTTCTGCATCCCCGCCAGGATTTTAATTGGCTCCAGTGAAGCTTCGCTGGATGCCACCAGACGGAAAAAATGGACTCCCGGACCCGCTTTTCGCACTCATTTCCACTCACACTATTCCCCCAAAAATATTCTACTCATATTGAAACCTGCACTCAATTAATACTATTGGTTCAAGTTTTCCAGCCTTCCAAAATCTCCTCACTTTGGTTGAATGGTATGCGATTGTGTCATTTGGACACTTGAACCTAATTATTGCCAGGATTTGGTTCGTTTGAGGGTAGAACATTTTTGGTCCGTGGAGGCGACTCCTTCTAGGTGTTTCCATTTGAATCGAGGTTATTGATCAGAATAGTGAGAAAAGGGCACCTGAAGGGGGTTAGTGCCCTGTACAGCAGGCTCGGGTAGAGAGAGAGAGAGAGAGAGAAAAAAAAAAGTTGAATGAGTACTCCCAAAAATGGAAAATGTAAACAGGCGCAACGGCTGCAGCGTCCTGGCAACATTGATTAATGTCCTGGAGCCCTTGCTGGTATAGGGGCAAGTACGGTGTTTCAACCGGCGCCATCTAATCACTTGTTTCGCACAACTGCACTTACGCCTCATCTCATCCTAACCTCCTGCTGCTGCCGGAAACTACACCGGAATCAACATTTTTTGGGCCTTTTCCACCGATTAGAGGCTAATCACCCGGATAAGAACCCCACTCGTCAAATTATTATTTTTTTGTACAAAGCCTTTTTTTCGGTGGCATAAAACCAGGTCCTTAATTCCGAGCTTATACATCACGTCTTAATTGCTCCTAATGTTAATCTTATCTGGGGGAAAAGGGGAGTCAGCAGGCTGTAATCCTGTTATGCGTGCGCGCTACTTAAGTAATTAAACTGCCGTCCCCTCCAAACCATTCCGAATAAATTGGGCGCGGCGCCCACACGGAACGGACCTATTTTGGTTGCTTTCCCTCCCCCCAAACTCCCTTCCACTTTCGCAATCTGCCCACCCACCCTCTCCCCACCTCCTCAACAATATTGGGACTATTTCCACGCCACTCTACATACCAGAGTTTCCGATTTACTCTGGATTTCATTCACAGCCCAGATCCCTGCTGGTGTGCATGACTTCTTTTTTTTGTTTTTGTTTTTGGCGTGACACTGTATTTACCTGCGTCATTTTTGCTGCTACATAAGACCGGCCAGTATATTGATGTGGTATATAGATTAACTGCCAAATTACTGCGACACACTGCATAAAAATCAAAACAAATGCTATTACTGTCCAGCGTAATTTTCCCTATCTCTGACAAAAGGTTTCATGCGTTTGGAAAATGTTGCGTGTATAGCATAAAAAGTGTCACCTACACTCCATTACGGATAGTGCAAAATGATACAGCTATGTAATCAGTAAAGCACAATATTATTCAACACTAATAGGCATTATTAGACACTAACCACAGTAACCCCTTGTTTAATCCTCAGTTATCCGCATTAATGACGTGCGCCAATTTTATTAACACACCACGGATTTACGGCTACATCAGTGAGTATAATGCAGTAGGCCTATATACAGTATGTCCACGGTAACATCACAACAGGTCTCAGATATTCATTTTGGAGCCCAATTCCAGCCGTGCCCAAAATATTCCCACATTCACCCTTTTATCTAAAAGTAAAACATCCAGCGCTATATCAATCCCGCATCAATCGTATCTATATACAGTGACTGAAAGCTGGTATACGTATTACCATAACGAATAACCCGAGAGAGAATCAGGAAGGACCTGTTGGGACAAAAACATGGCCGGAAAAGCCATGCATAATGCAGGCTGGCCACCGGTGTATATCTCCTGTAATTAAGCATAGTTGCACATAAAAAATGTACGCCGCGGCATTATCGCAGTTACAGGCCTAAAAGGATGCAAATACACTGATCGATTCGGGCCGCCAGATGAAAAATACAACATCTAGGTCTGCGGTGATCATACGGCCCTTATCCGCCAAATAATATTCCATCCACCACACCGTGCCAGTTATTTTGGTTCGTTCAACTAAACATATATTTTTGAATGTATCATACATCGCGACATTACACATTTGAAACAACTTTCACTCTGCCGAGTCCGAATCTCAACGGTGCACTTTCACCTCGCACTTTACAATTTTTACATTCCTGCAATAACCCCCTCCCCATCTTCCCTCCCTCCCTCCCTCCCTCCCCAATAGCAGCGTGTCAATTCCCGCGGTAGCAGTTAGGCTGTGATTTATTATTCCCTCCCCTCTGACCTCTCTCTCTCTCTCTCTCTCTCTCTCTCTCTCCTCCACCCCCCACTCCTTTCGTGACGTTATTAGGGGCGCCGAGATTTGTGGCCGTTTACCCACTTCGCTCGCCCTGTTTACTCTCCTGATGGGATTACGAATAATGCTCTGCTTATTGGGCGGGACACGAGGGGGGCAGGACAAGCTAGGGGTAGTGCAGGGGGGAAGGAAGGATGTCAAAACGTGTCGGCAATCCTTGATGGATCTGCTAACCAGGCGTCGGCCATTTTTCATAACTGCACTTTTCCGGGGGGTTTTTTTTTCCTCTTCCAAACCCATGGCGGCAGGCGCCTCTGAAATTGCTTCCTAATAAAAGACATGGAGGACACGCCCTCACTGCGTCACCTGCACTTCTGACACCCCCTTTTAAATATATATACATGTAGAGGTGAGGGTGGATGGAAGGACGGAGGAGGGGATGGCCATCAGGAGCCCTCCGTCTTGTCATATTAGGCCTCACCCGACCCTGGAACATTATTGCACATCTATCACTGGGCCACACTGACCGCAAGGCTGACGTGTGTCAACATCGTATCTGTAGTAAGACTTGTGATGAGTTGATTTTGGGGATATTGCGCTTCTATTTGCACAGGGTCCGCTGCTACAGAATCATTTATACACAAATATTTAACGAAGATGTTAAGCTATATTATGTATGTAGTAATACAATATATTTGACAAGGGATATTGCAGCGAAGAATTTTTTATTAAATTTTACCCCGTGATACAACTCTAAGTCGTTATAGGGGGAACAGAGAGGAATATTAACACAATTATGACTCGCAAAATATCTGACCTTTCACAATATAGGCTACAATAAGCATTGGGAAGTATAAACAACTCAAGCTGATAATGCAGTGCTGACCAGCCCCAAATCCGATATATTAGGCCAATAAGGCCCTAGCTAAGACTCGGGAGTTGTCGTCCTATGTACTTGACACGATATCTTAGAAATTATCATATCTTGGGGCGGTCCTTATCGCCCAAATGATGAGTTATCGTGTTTGAGTTAGGGTAAGGGTAATATGAGGTGGATGGGTTAGGAGTATCAGGAATAATTCATGAGCTTGGACGGGCTACAGTGTTCAGTGTTTTAGTTAGCGATTTTTTGGCACACTGTTTATTTTTAAGCATCTACTTTTTGTAGGTGTTAAAAGTGTTTTTTGCCGCACACACTTTGGTCCATTCCTGATGGTCTTGAAGAATATGGCTAGAACGGTTGGATTTACGATTCCTTATCCCTACATTTTATACTTGTATTAGGCCAAGGGGTATCCTGGCGAAAGATGGGCCAGGCTCATCCTGTAAGTCATTGCAATATGTTTGACGGGATTCACTGAAACACTTTTGTGTCGGGGGTATATGTACGTGTACGTGTGTTCC
>KZ538301.1:49246-85325 GCA_000934665.2 Catajapyx aquilonaris
CCCCCCCCCCCCCCAGCGAACCATTCAATATTATGGGGTAGCGCAGTTTTGACCTCAGGCCATCAATCTGCACCACTTCACATCCCCCATCAACGTGTCCAGTTTCATTAGTGTGCCTTAAAAAAAATTTGGCGCCAGCTAACTCTAGGCACACTTATGGGTGAACGTAAATGCGCAAAAATAGACGTTCAGCACATAAATACGACAGTGACTGGAGGTAATCCCGGCTGACACGGCCATCACTCTCCATTTAGGTCGTGGCCCCGCGAGCAACACGTGCGGAAATTATGAACCAGCTCAAAGTGCATGTAACCTAGTCGGTAGGATGATGATTCGCTACTTAGCCTGTTGCCTCACGTATTTTAGGGAGGGAAGGCCCTGGCGGCCATATTGAGGGCCAGCTTACATCAAAACCTTCTTCAAGATGAAGTGATGAGTCTGAAGAGGAGGAGGAGGCCCTCCCGTCCTTTCTCTTTTCTGTTTTTTTTTTTGTGGGTCTCCTGCAGTTACTTTAGACCCTGAATCAATATTTCCACTTTAAGCTCCCCCACACCCTCCGTTTTCTCTTTTTTTCGCAGCTGTGTCTCTAGGGGCACTCCTCAAAGTGTGCGCTCCAGATTGGCGTCAATGTCCACAGTTGTTAGGACCAATCGCAGCCTAGGCCAAATGGGTTTCTACACTACTTTTTTCAGAGGAGGAAGGGGGTGGCGTGTGATTTTTCTTCCCAGGCGAGATGTACTGGTTATGTAGGTTACAGATAAAATTGGCTACACTTTTTTGGATCTGTCGTCAAATATTCTTATATTGCATACTTGGGTTATTTTGCCGATATATCGGATAAAATATATTAATATCTATACAAAAATTCGCTTACCAGACTCTGGAAGCAGCTATGTATCAATAAACGTCTTACCTGCAAGGGGGAAAAAAGTCAGCTAATGAAATTTGAAAAGTTTCATGCTCCACATTGCTTTTCAATATCCCAATATGAATATAATGTATCCTAAAGGAGCATATCGTCGGCATACAGTAAGTAACATGTTTTATGCCCTTTCGCCTGGTGAAATCCATTTAGTCATAATGAGCCATGAAGTTCGGGTTTTCTATCTTCACCAGCATGTAAGCAGATGCATTACCTCGCAACTGTATTTATTTTCACATGGTGAACTTGACAAGTATGTCCAGGATATGAAATACCCCTTCTCATCAAACAAGCAAAAAATGAGGTGAACTTCAGGTGACCACATAACCGGACGGGGTTGACGGCCTGCATTGGCTGCCTGCTAAAAGAGGGTTGCAAATCACGTATTTGGATGAGAAGGACGCGACAAGTCCAATGAGAAAATTCCCAACGACCGCGAACTCCAGTTAATCATTCCTCCACTTGCTGAATGCATCGGGAATTTTTATGGCGCTGGCAGCCAGGGTTGGGAATTTGGAGGCGATGGGCCGAGGGAATACCACCCACCTAGGCCCGCCTTTCTATATCCCCACTTGTAGGCTTCTACCGAAAAAACCGGTAAAAAGTAGGTCCTTCACTTGATCCCTGCGGCAGATGTCCCGATGAAGTAGATGGAAGAGTCTGGCAGCGCCAGATGTTAAGTGGGACAACTTTGAGGGACGCTTGTCAAGCTGCCAACTTTGACTCGAATTCCACCCCCCTACTCCCCCTCCTCCCCCTCCCTCCAAACCAACCCGTGGTTTTGTCTCAACTTCCCCGGCTCCGGGAAGCCCCTGACATTTTCCCAACGCTGGACTTTTCCGGGAGGGGGGATGTGGAAAGGGGACAAGTGGTTTCAAACTTGGGGGACATCACTTTGGGGCATGCGTCGTTTAGCAAATATAGCCCCCCACTTTCAGAACCTAGGACAAAACGGAAGGATTCGGCAACAATGAGGATTCGTCCAGCAAGCGCAGCCTGTTAGACGCTTTAACAACAATCTACTGCGACAGTCAACTCCAATATAAAAGCATGTTACCCACTTACATGAAGTCCAAAGTCGTAACTTGGCCGTATCCACACATCGAATCCGATGACAAATTGAATACAGAGGCAAGGACAAAGTGGGCCGGATCGGACAAAGGCGTATCCGGAGATGGCGTGGATTTTTTTCAGATGCAAAAATATTCCTTTTTATTGTATGTCGGGACGGAGCTCGTAAAAGTTAAGTGTCGCGATTCCTTTGTTTGGGCTGGGAAAAGGGCGGAGGGACCTCCGATTGGCCCGACCTAACTCCGGACGGCAATTTCCCGGATTGCGGAATAGGAGGGGTAGGGCGGGAGGGGAAGGGGGGTAGAAAAAGTTGAGAGATTTTATGTTTCCCCCATCTCCCTGCCCACACAAAAAAAACCCTCACATATTCCACCCCAACCTCTTCCCTATGCTGTTGGCATTCTAGAAGCACACAAATCCGTGCAGATCTTCTCCGGGAAATTGATTTGAATTTCCGATCCGGGATGGAAAAAGGCCATTTTTTCTTGGGAGGTGGGGAGTGTTGGAATTAGGCGAAAAGCGGAATGGAGATAGACTCCTGGGAATGCAAAGTTCCCTGGAGAAAGCAGAGAAACGCGCGCACAATGTGGCCTGACCGATACGGGGCCAGACGCCATTTTGTTCCAAACTGCTCCGAATGGAAAAGTTTCGCACTCTGGCTTGCAATAAATCGTGATTCGATTCCCTTTTTTCTCCGGCTGGAAACACCAATCATCCAGGGAATATCCTCTCAAGAAAATGGGGCAACGCGTGTCGGAAAACGTCATTCGACTTTCTTCCCATTCTCCCCCGCACTCCCCCTTCTTTCCTTTTGTCGCCCATAAACACAATTATTGCACCTATTCCTGTGCAGAAGATGAAAAAAAACAAGTGGGTCATCCCGTATGATACTGCAAGAGGTCCAACATATTTTCAAATCGTGTTAAAGTTTGTAAGTCCTAGAAAACAATTCTGGAACATATGCGGCATATTATGGTCTTCGAGTGACAAAAAGCAATTCAATTTCTTCAACCTGAATTTAGTTGTCAGTAGACACATTTATGTGTCTACCGACAAGATATCAGGAAGAATGTACCATCAAGACATGCATGAGCTAGTGTCACATTACTCCCTATACGACAAAACCGATAAAAAACAAAATGAACGATGGTATATGAAATATTCAGGCTGAAATGAGACGAAAAAAAGGACTTGGGCAGCGTGATTCAATTACGAGTAAGGCAAAGTCAGTGTGGTTGAAAAGGAGGGTTAAAAGAGGATTGGTACGGATGTGACTTAAGCCTGAAACCTCTAAATCATTCAACGGCCGCTTCCTCGGAAACCCTGGAGCTAGGATAAAGATATCTCATTCGCGCCATTCCTCTCTCTCCCCCGCTCTCCATTCTGGCAGAAGAAAAACAGAAATCAATTCTCATCTGTCCCTTCACTCTCCTCTCGATTCTTATTCTTGGAAGGAGAAAGAGAGAAAAAAAACCAGAGTTGACGAGAGAGAGAAAATCAATCCTGACTTGTATAGTCTCATTCCATCGCAATCAAAACCCAGAAGCCGTCCATAACTGACACCCGATAAGAATGCACAAAGCATAAGCCATATCGCGTCAAGGTGAGCCACAGAAAACGAGCCATGTTGAATAACTTATCGCGTATACGACAGACAAGAGGAAAACATCATTTGACATCAAAGGTCCCCATTTTGGTAGGTTTCTTCGGCCTTGTATACTTGTGAACAGCCTATTCTAGACCCGACATTATTGTTTGGATATTCGCATAATTATGATGGTAGATCAGAGACTTGCCCTTCAGGGTGTTGAAAAATGGTCGACTAGGGCCTAACATAGAGATCGCTTGGGTATAGTGTTCTACTCAACAGCGTTCCAACTTCAAAACAATAGGGGCTTGAGCTATGTAATGTGGGCCAAGGTTATTGCGCAAAGTACAGTGCTTTAGAAATACTGAGCATGTGTATACTGCTAAATCAAATGACCGGTACAGCTCTAGCACACCATATACGCGTTGCAGGTATATTTCCCTTTCTAATGTCGTAATTTATGTCCCATGCATGCTTCCTAATATCTTTCCGACTTGTAGGAAGTCAGCTTTCAATATTAAGATTATTATCATTCGGGCCGAGTAACTATTCCGCACAGTAAGCTGCAAAGTATAGAACCTAGCTCACATTAGGACTAGACCAGCAATATCAGTTTTCGTCAAACGTTATTTTTCAGAGGGCGGGAAGCTCGTGTTCGATTTTCTGACCAATTCAAATTGGCAAGAGGGTCAGCGACTTTGTCACTGATTCGAATGTAAGCTTAATTACGAAACACACGGTATATAAAGTGAACTTTCTAACGGTTACATGTAACAGATATATAATTGGTGGGAGATAATGAATGCAGCAGTGACTGATACGGACAATTTTTTTCCATTAGAGAGAACTACACAGTCATAGCCTATGCAGTCTTTCCATGCAATGTATCCTGTTCACCATAAAGTATAATGGTGTATACCGGGTACATGGTGGCCCTCATTTGCGATACATTTACACATTTTTGTGCGGACTGACCAGCTCATTGGCTGATGCTATGTGATGCAGATAGAGCAAGACAAAAATCACAGGACACTGTATCACAGTCAGCAACATAATCAAAGGACATCCTATAGAATGCACCTCTGGAGTTTCCATGGAGATATCATCATGCAACAATAAGAGTCTTAAACAATGTCAACAAAAAGAACACTGTTTAGGAGAGTGCTGTACCATGGAACACTTTTTCAACATTTATTTTTATTTAGTAAAGTTGCTCATGTTTTCAACATGTGAAACTGTCCATGTATAAAGCATATTGTTGCCCACACAATGGAACTTACTCATTTTGTATGTCACTAATAACTTTACTAAAAATAATTAATATGTGATAGTGTTGCAAATGTTCCATGGTACAACATGCTGATGTACCTTGGAACAATCTGATGTATCCTTGGAACAATTTATTTTCCAGCATGATATTAGGCTCAACAATGCAAATATTTTATTTCACGTTGTAGTTTTCGTTCTTTTCAAAGCCAATTTTGAACACTATTCTTGATGACACCCTGACACAACTCCCTAGCTGATATGTTCCAAGGTATATGCAGGGCTACTTTTAGAAATGAACTTGCCTCTCTTTCGTGCATTACATGATTGGTAGGTAATAATGATTCAGCACTGCAGACTATTGGTGTACACTTCAGAGCAGAACTTCATCTACTATAAATCTGTTATATGACAGGAGCAATAATCGACAAATGGCCTGCCAAAAAACTTACTTTTGAATATGAAAAAACACCTCCGCCACTCACTACCTCCAAAATGGCTACCTGCTAGGGTCTGCTTCCAACTAGGGGGCATATGCATCCTTTGATTCAGAAAGTGGCCGGTACATGTGAACACGAGCTGTGGTACATTGAGTGTTCCAAGGTACGTTGTACTCAAGGTACAGCACTCTCCCCCTACTCATTGTTGGGTGACCATGGAAACTTGAAAAGTGGAGAGGTTATTCCACAGGTGCATTTTACACGTAGAATGTCCTTTGACTATACTGTTCATCCACCGTAATACAAATAACAGCGTTTATTATACACTAGTCTCCGCTAGGCCATAGTATGGACGCTATATGCAACGGAATTGTGGGTGAATATTTTTGTATGAATCTTACGATTATTTTTAGATGATTATTAGAAAATATGTTACAAAAAGAAGGCGAGGTAAATAACTAAATTATCGGTAGATTCTCGGAAAACTGTTGATCTAACCTCTCGGCAAAAAAGGAACCCAGCAATGTAGCCGTCTTTATGTAGACAGAGAAAAATGAGACTTCCTATAGTTGCAGTCGGCGCGTTCGGAAACACAAAAATCAAAACAAGCAATACTATGAATATCAACAACAACAACAACAACAACAACAACAACAACAACAACAACAACACGACATTTCCATATAAGGGGTAGTCAGCCATGACGGGAGCCACAAGCTAACCCAAAATATGAACAAAATTAAAACTTGTAAAAACAAACCTATAAACAGCCCGTCCCGCCCCCCACCCCTGCCCATTTCAGACGACAAACACTCAATATTAAATTTAAATATTACACTATACATCGCGGCACTTGAGNCCGGAAGAGGAATCAGCAACTGTTAAATTCATCCAAGTGACTAGAATATTCACCTCCAAACGACCAGAACATGCACAGGCAGCGAGAACCAGCATACGGAAATCCACACCCGAACTCCAAGTGCTGTGCAGGACAGAGAGAGAGAGGCAGACACCCTTGCAAGCATGACTACCGGTGTCAACCTATGCATTACTGTGCAAGAGATATTTGCCAACCTTGTAGTTCTGCACAGCACCCAGAGGCCGAGTATGAACTTCCAGACGCCGACTCCTCCCACCAACCTGCAAACATTCTAGTCATAGGGAAGAATTCAATGGACACTGCCATTCCTCACAAACCCGTGAATATTCAGGAGTAATCAAAGGCACAATAATAGCGCGTGTCGCACCAGGACAAGGCTAAAGGCACGGAATCAATCCCACTATACTGTATAGAGCTCCATTGGCATGGGAAAATGTTCCTCCCGCCAATACCTCCTCTGGCTTCCACTTTATTGGCTTTTCAAAATTTTGGACACATATACAGTGTCCATGCAATGAGTGTAAGACGTTTCAGCATGCAAACTCGTCCCTAAGTTAGACAAAAACCCTGTACGTGGATTTTTATAACTCATAGGGTATAATCGAGTAATTTGCAGTAATCTATGGCCGTACCTTCACCACCCATTTTAAATTACTTTTGCCGTGTTGGTGTCTTGAGAGTGTTCTATACCAACGCTTGAACAAGTGACTTACTGAAACGAAATTACGAACGAAAATCTGAACTGCAGAACTTGATTTAGTGTTTGTTTAATCTAGTCCTCGAAGAGTACTTTCTGGTTGTCAAATTAGTTCCTGACAGATAAACAACAGCATCTTCAAGAAATTCGTGAAAGAAATTCTTCATCTTCTATTCTCAAATAACTTATAGCAATTGGCAAAATAATGTAGCAATCGGCACTGGCAAAAGAAAGTATCAACAGGACGAATCGTTGGACCATCATCAAATAAGAAACTGACAAATGAGTCCGAAAATGAGCAGGGGGAATCGGCTACATCTTTGTCGCAGGGATCCATAGTTTGCCTCCTTGTTTTCTTTGGGAGGAGGTGTAAGTTAAGACGAGGCAGGCCGGCTAACTGATCCGCAAGGAATTATAAATCCAATTACCCGGGTGGCCGGAAGCGGGTTTTGGCCTGGATCCGGGATTCCGGATCCGGAACCCAACTCACGTCGTTTCCAAAGGCGGGATTGGAGGTGGTGGTGGTCACATCTTCTTTTTTGGGGTGGGGGTGTGCGTCCCGTCCACCCACCCCACCCCTCCCCCCACTCTGCGGTCTGTTGTCTCCGGCGAAGGAAAGGGCGTTATGGGAGCATCAGGGGCCGCCCGGGGGCCATTCGTCCTGGCCAGGCCGCCTTTTGGGATCGCCGACATGTCCGATGGAGTTTGAATCCCTTGAGGAGCTGTCTACCAGGCGTGACCTAGGGACCTGAGGATAGTGTCATGGCGCCTGAATTATGCCTGCGTTTAACTGAGATAAAATGAAATCTCACCAGACGGCAACTGGCTTTCTCCTTATGTAGTTATTGGGAAGGGCATGCGACAATGTTCCTAAGGTGAGGCTTAACTCACAGTGGGTAGGGGTCTCGAGAGGATGCAAAGTCTCAAGTTCCAAGGGCTTGGCGTAGTGTCAAGCGTGTGTGCACTGGAGTCACGACTTATGTTGCTTATCTCATTTCCAACTACAGGCTAATACAACTGGCTATACGCTGCTCGATTCATGCAGGCAAGCCCTAACCTTGAGTTTTGTTAGTAAGTCCTTGCATCTGACACTAGGGACAGATTAACTGCAAAGGAAATTCCGATGAAACGCATCCCCGGTACGATATGCAGGCACCAAATAGCTGGGATGTATTATCTCTCATGGTTTCAGGCGCAAGGGAACCCAAGGGAAACCACAGTCAAAGAAGGTACAAACATACTCCATCTCGGTGCATGCCCAGTTACCTGCGTTAATACTGTAGTTATATAAAGCCGCAATGTCAATTGCAAGGTACCTGCAAAAAAATGTAACCAGGACAAACGCCCGCAAAAATTCCAGAAATGAGGCGATATTTGTTCCCATACCACACGTCACCCTCCCGAAATCCAGTGCTCCTGGGAAAAGTTGACCGCGCCAATTCCGCCAAAAATATAGGGCCCGGAGAAGGCATCGAATTTCGAGTCTGGAGTGTGAGAAACGCTTCTCTCAGACGAACTTTGACGCCAGTCTCCGAAAAGGGGGGGGGGGGGGNGATCCCCAAGACAGCGCCCCCTCCGCCCCCACCGCCACCTAGTGATTCTCTTTAGCGTTGTGTGCCATTTATCCCCCACCTCTCCCTCCACCCTGACTCCGCCCGAGCTTATCTCACTGACGTGGGCTTATCTCCCCTTCTAGGATGGGGAAGAAGAAGTAAATGAGAAGGGTGGCCATTCAATGGACGACCCGAGGATTGCCTCGTTTCCTCAGACACGCTTTTTTCACTTCTTTTCTTTTTACTTTCCCCATCCCCACACCCCTCTTTCCACTCACAGATTGATCGGACAGCCAGTTTAATTCGCGACCATATTGGAACTGCGCCTGCATTCGGAAGTTGCAAACACACTTTTAGGATGACCTGCCCCGATTTTAGGCAACCCCTGCAGCATCCAGGGGGCTTCCCTCTGGAATATCCGGACCGGCATACAGAGCAGTGTATAGAAGGAAAAAAAAGGAAACGTCGCGGTAGGAATGGGAAAGTAGGCTGTCTTGCTTTTGCCTTACATGCAACTCCCACAGGCTCTTCAACTGCCAAGTTTTAAAGAGAAAGAGGAATTGGCCATAAATATTACGTAACGCTGGCTGGAGGTGGCCTAGCCAGCGTTACGGTACGTTACAAACGTGAATACGATATTTGCCAGATGTGAGCGCAATTTAAAAATATTGATAAAACCCAAGTGTCCGGAACTTAGGCGACAGTGCTTGAAATATGGAGGTCACTGAGTCAGATGAGAAAGTGTATAGTCCTTGTTAAATAGATGAATTAAGTGGGAGAGGTTTTCACTTGGCTGCAGCCAGACACTTGCGTAGCACTTTCCCATCTTGTGGAAATCTCCGGCGGCTATGGAACTAAGCAAAGTGGAGGCGGGAAACACTACAGGCATCTCTAAGACAACAACAGCACTCGCTCCAGAGCTAACATCATGGACTTTGCGCCGCCAAGCCTTCCCGTTTATAAAGCAACGCCTTGCCTCATTAATATTCATGCAAACAAGTATAGTTAAATCCGGCTCAGTTCCCTCAGCTTTCTCATCTTACTCACCTTGACACCTGGAATCAGGGCATTGCGTGGCCACCTCTCAAAGGATGATTGCTACACTAAAGCCGACCCTACTCAGCGGTCACATACTCTATGGCACACCTTGAATTATACAGCAAAGTGCAGCTCATATACACTGCTAAAGAGCTTTGGTAGCACTTCACTAGAGTTCTAGTTTATACGGTGCGGTTTATCGGAGTGTCCCTTAGGCCATCATCGCACTTCAGATCGAAGGTATAGGTCAGATGTATAAAGACAAATTTACTGCAAAGGTCTAAAAGTCACGGATGCCTATGCCGTACAAACCTATCCTAATTGCACCTTTTGCGAAAGGTGCATATCTTAAGATTCATGTACATTGGGCATAATGCAAAGTAGGATTTGAATCACGTGGTACAGTGGTGCTGTTCCAGCGTGAGTGGTATATAGGCCTGTGCTGGAGTGGGGAAGGTTTGCCATTTGCAAAAATGGTGTCGTGGTAGGCAGAGCACCATGCATTTGTCTAGGTCTCTAGGAGATTTACTTTGAAAATAATGAGTTATCCATATCTGTGCAATGGAGCTTTTGTCGCCATTTTGGGCTGGGATGTCAGAACAAAGTCCCCGACCACCGGAAATTATAAGGCAGGTGAAGCAGTTCTGGGACACAGCATCCGGGACCAGAAAAGCACTGGACATCCAAGGACACAGCCGACCCCCCAAGAGGTACGCAATGCACTACTCCAAAGTAATTACTTGGCGATCAGCCGTCAGGCAAGTCTTGGCACTATGAAGTCGGCTCATTCCCTGTGCCGCATCATCCATGATGCCTCCACTTTCATCCTTACAAGATGAAGGTGTGCAACAATTGAAAAGCAAAGGACAAAGTGGTCCGAAGAACCTTTTCTAAGGATTTTTTGGACTCTTGGAATGGCCGATTGCCAAGGACTTCGAAAGATCTCATTGTGTACCTCGTGGGATGTCAGTTGTGACCTTGCACCAGTGCTATTCTGGTCCAGGCATGATGCTATGTCCCAGAACTGCTTCACCCACCCTATATGATTGTCCAGTGGTTGGAGACTTTGTCCTGATGTTCCAGCCCAAAATGGCGAAGAAAGATACCATTGTAGAATGTAGAGGTATGGAGGAACTCCTTATTTTTAAAATAAATCTCCAAGACAAATGCATGGTGCTCTTCCGACCGCAACAGCATTTTTGCAAATGGCAAACCTTCCCAACTCCAGCACATGCCCAAATCCATAGCATGCTGCTCAAACGGCAGCACCGCACCACGTGATTCAAATCTCACCTTACATTTTGCCCAACCCTGTACAATGCCTAACAAAGACAGAGAAGATCAGGAAAATAAAAATTACACCAAGAACTACTAGAGAAAAACAATAACACCACTTCTGGACGTGGCCATAGCATTCTTTTGCTTACCCCCAGTGCTATCTCTCCTTATAAATTAAACCATTGTCAAAGGCAACTGAGTCTATATATTATATCCGAATATAAATCTACTTATAATCTAAACATTCGTGTTTTCTCCAACGCAAACAAAATCAGTGGTCTTGCGAGCTTGTGGTTGCTCCAAGAATTCATATAGTCTACGTATAGTGATATAGACGTAGTGAACGCTGAGCTAACAGTATACGAAAGAATTATTTTTGCAGTATTTACATCGTTATTGCATTGTCTTAAGTTGTTGACATACCCACTTATTTTTCCAAATATAACTTACAACGCAGTCAACGCTCAATTTTACATGTAAAACCGAGCTTCTAATGCTCCCTGTGGGAAAAGAAGTGTCTGTGTGGAATGAGTGCTGACGACTTTCCCGGAGACTGCAGCGCGTCCAGTGGTCATCCAAGTCTGGGTATAAATACCAGTAAACAAGATGGCGGAATGCGCGTCGTCAGCAAAAGAAAAGTTTTCCCCCGGCACTTCCTCCAGCCAATAAAAGTCGAGACCGAGATTCCCTTGAACCAGCTGCCAGAGAACTTCACCGAGAAGCCGTTTCACAAGAGAAAAGATTACAGTGGCAAAGGAAAGCCCCAAACCCACCCCACCCTCCTTTTCTACTCAATTTACTCAATTCGAGAGTGGGAGGGAGTAGGGGGAAGAGGTTTACGAAGGACTGAGGGTCGGACGGGAAATTCGGGAGTATTTGATTAGGACGATGTAATTGCCTCGGTAATGAAGCCTTCTGTCAGAAGAGTGACGCTAAGTAGCCAAAATTCCCCTACATTGCATTCAGATGGGTCCATTTTAGGTCCTTATTTTCAAGCCATTAGCTATAATCAGAAATATGTGTCCATTTCCCCTGTTTAACTTGATACACTGGATTTTTCAGTGCAAATTAACACCGGAACGTCCCATCTCAAAGGTGTATTTAGCATGAATCGAGCAGCGTTAACGATTATTCTTTCAAATGTGCTTGTGTTATGCGTGTGTATGTGGAGGGCTCCAAAACAATAAGTCGTGCTAAAATTAATTCACTGCTGACGCTTCCAAAATACCACTGGACCCAAACATATGCCGGAGAAAAGTTCACTCCATTTAGGCTAGTGTACTAGTATAGGCTGGAGTGTTATTTACGTGATGTTTGTTGTGAAGAGGGGAGGAGGGGGTGGGGCGGGGTTATGCCTGTCCTCATTTTGAAACCCGGGTCCCTGGAAATGAATTTGCGGAGTGGTCGTAGTTGCATCAATATATACAGTTGGTTCTGAATCATCTAATTGTGTTTCGGGGCCAAACAAACACGGCCGCACGAGTATTGTTACATAGTGCAAACATACGATGCAAAATTTAAAATAATTCTCCACCTCACCAACATCCACGCGCGCCTAAATAGAGACGCAAATCAAGTCCATTAAATTGAAAACGTGATTTACGGGACGTGAAGCTTTCAGGTGCTGGCTTTTTAAAATACATGTAAAATAACAGGTAAATAGAGGTTGCAGAACGTCCATGGGACAAATTGAATGTTCATCATTATCATCACTTCATAGCGCTATGGATTTGTCCCTAAAGCACCTACAGGGGACTCCATTTCTATTTCAGGCCTATAATTTGTGGCATCTCGACATGGTAATTCTGCTACATCAGCTAATGGGTAATCTGAACATGGCATGCAATTGCAAATAATTACAGGCGGCATGACAAAACTGCACGCTACATGTTACAATTATTTTCTATTTCATTTCAAATAAAAACAATGGTACATTATTTCTGGTTATACAAGTACGTAGACCAATTCAGTTAGCCTCATTTACAGTTAATCGAATTTAATCAACTGGTATTACTTTCCAACCACAAATGCAGACCCTACTGTATACAATGATGTTTGTCAGGAATTGTTGAATTCATTTTTTACAACTTCAAAAAGAACTATAATAATTTTTAATAATAAAGTAGAGCCAACACATACCACAAAATCCTGATGACTCACAAAAACTCAGCGTGACTCACCTTAGGAAAATATTTGTTTTCTTCCGCGTTTACCTCCCCCTCCCCTTCCCCCACCCCCACTTCTATTCCTTCATCTTCCGGGGGAAGGAAGGCAAACAAAAGAAGTCCATAACCGGACAGCTTCCTGTCTGAGCAAAGCTGCATCTCCCCGAAAAACACGCACCCTACGTCTATCTTGGCCTAGCAATTTATTGGACAGCAGTCGTTTTCAAAAGAGGATGGAGGGAGCGAGGGTAGGGGCGCATCAGAGCTCTACCAGGGGCAAATCTATCCGACTCTATCCCGAGCGGAAACTTTGCTATAGCCCACACCCACACCCTAACCCCCACAAACCACGCTCCCTTTATGTAATGGTGCTCGTTTTTGGGATGGGCCACAATTTCTTTTGTCTCACTAGACATTTTCAGGTCTACCAACTCCTGATAATACTTTGTTCACATCCAGGTCTTACTTATGAAACGAGAAAGAGCATGAAGGCAGTTTGACCAGTACTGTACCATATAGCTTCGAGTTATTTTATTAAACGCGAGACTCGTATTTTTCCTTAATAATTCAACATTTTTCGTGCTGGAAACACTTGGTACATGCATTATTACAAAACCTACAACAGATACGATTAACTGGATTAAGGCAACAATCGTGGGTACTATTGTTTTTCATTATATACAGATGGGCTTCCCATTCACCTACTCAAAAGACACGTTAAAATAAAGAATTTACTGCAGAACTGTATTATTGGATAATCAGACCACTTCGACATATCGGTATAATTAGATGAGTTTATTCCAAACAGTACTGCACCCCCCCCCCCCAACAAAAAACCCCAGCAGTGTCAGAAAATGATAGGCGGCATGGCAATCGATTACAGGGCGGAATTAGGCAGTTTTTTTGGCAGAAAAAAGGTCGCCACTACCTCTGACAACTTGTACCTGGATAACTCACTTCAAAAGTCGACACATGAGCAGCGAGGCGACAAGCTGTCCGTCATGTTACCGTGTGACAAAATGTCGGGACAGACGAGATATAACAAACTCTGTCCCACGACTGATTACCCCCACATCAAAATTCCCGCGACAAAATGGCTAGAGAGGCGAACTTTCAATCGCGCGCCAGAAGTAATTACAGTGTCGGATCAGAGTGTACGTCGGCTTTAATTCTAGTAAACACGTCCGTCCTCGCATGGGGCGGGAAAACTCAAATACCGAATATGGCTGACCACCTACATGCACTATCTGGAGTGGTCAGCGCTGCTCTGTAGGTTGGTATCACCACAACAACGCCTCCCCCCCACCAGCCCTCCCCCCTCCCCTGCGTCCCTTGGGCTAACAAATCTGGGTTTGGTCCGTTCCGCTTGGAACGACGCCGAAGCGATGGACTGCAAACTGCATTCGAGTGGAAGACCAGGAGCCCATTGATTGGAATACTGATGAAGCCCATTACAATGGCAGAACGCCCCCCTCCCTCCCCCTGGCCCCTCCACTACCCGCACCACACTATCCCCCCCTCCCCTCCTCCCCCTGCCCCCCAACCAGCCGTGAAATTCCTCCCATTCTCCTTTTATCTCCACCAGTTATGCTGGAAACCGCCCCGACCGCATCCATCCCTCTATTTCCAATCACTTTGTGCCCCGGGATTTTTTATCCGGATTAAAAATTAAGTGCTAGATCCTATTGGAAATTTACACCCATTAATCTCCTTTTCATTACCAGCTGAAATGCCGAAATACGCTTTCAATATTAACGCGAAAATAATAGCAAATAAAAAAACGGTAAGCTGGGTAAAACGGGAGGGATCTGGCTTGATTTGCATTTTCAAAAAAAAAAAACATACAAAAGGACGGCAGCAAAAGGATGATGACAATGAGAGTGACCTTCGTACCTGGCCTTTAATCCTCAGTGGGTATGCAACCTGCGAGCATAGTGCTCAGCCAGTAATCTACTCGTCAGGAGTTAAGAGGGGTTGCTTCATTCCTAGTCAGATGTAGCTTTTGTTTATTACGCCAGATAACCTAAATGTTGTGTTGCAAACGCCTAGTCCGGAAAATCCGGGGATCCAAGTCGACATCCTCCAGTTTCCTTGCAAAGTGCGCTTTCGGAGCAACCCCGTGGGGGTGGGGGCAGGAGAGTAGAGCAGCAGAGTGGGTAGTTAAAATTCGTGGAAGGGAATATCGGGAGGAGTGGGGGAGGGAGGGTGGGAGTCGGGAGGCCCAAGCAGGGCACGTTGGATGCTGCTGCACTCAGCGACACCTTATTGAGGGCCCGCGATTGGACTCCATACACAAATCCGGGAGGCTGCCTCCGGAATTCCCAACCAACCAACCCCCCTACCCCCCTCCGGATCCATCTCCTCGTTGACTATTCTGTCCGCGGGTCTTCAGATCCACACGTGCGCCCCACTTACACGCACCTCATATTTTATTGCAGCACAGGCTCACACCAAAACCGATCCTACTTCCACCCGGACATTATCTTTCCGATTTCTACCAGGTGAACAGATTCAAGCTCAACAGATGGCGACTCTCAGCTAGGTCATCAATAGTCGGTGGTTATATCGCACAATATACTGTACAAGTTTTGCCAAAGGTTAGCCCATCGCTGTTGGCAGGGAGCGAGTGTGCCGTACCTGTGTATTGCAGAGGACCATTTCTCCGGGAGGGCATGAGGCAATCAGAAGTCAAATTGCGGGCGTGATGTGACACTCCAGCCGCCATTTTGCAGCTGCAGTGGTGCCACCGAGCTTAATAACTCGGACCGGCCCGTTTTGGGAAGCAAACTTCCACCCATCTGCCTACCCTCATCTCACACTAAACCATCCACACCACTCCATTTTTATTTTTTGGAATTTTTTTGACCCAGGTCCAAATCATCCTCCAAGCTCCAATCAACTGCAACGTCATCGCGGGTGATACAACAGTGATGGATCACAACGTGCAAACTGACCGGCAACACGCTACATGCGGCAGTGCAAAAATTTCTCTCCTAGAATTCAGTCCCATTACAAACAGTAACGCGCACATTACAAGAACGCACGACGGTTTATCAGGCCCCGCCGACCTTCCTGTTTCATTGGTTCGTTCCAAATAAAATGGTCAATCGACTTCAGGAAAACATAGCAGGGAAATTGGGGGGAGGGGGGGGGAGACAAAAAAAAGCGTCGGCTCGAAGTGCTGACACGAGTGCACGTTCACATTAAGTCCGGCGCGAGCAAATATGGCGATGGGAACAGGCAGATCTGTTTGGTAGCGCAGGAATTACGCGGCGTCATCTGCAATTCTCATGTTTGCCAAAGCCCGAGTGATGTTCCTGTACACATAAGCAGTAAGCCGCTTGCTTGTTTGAACACCAAAGGCCTTCCTCCAACTGCAAATTAAGCCCTGGATGACTGCACTGTTGATTCGGCCATGAACATGTCCTCCACCTCCTCCAAAAATTTTATTTCCGTCCCTCCTCCTACCGCCTCTCCCCACCTACCATGGGGAAGGGTGGCTTTTTTTTATCATTCCAGGCTTCCTCTTCCATGGGAGCAAAGGTGAAATGGCAGCCGCGGCGCCTAATTATACTTAATAACCATCATTGGTTAATTAAACACACGGAATGCTAGTGATTCGTGCTGGCCATTATTCCTGCCTTTCATCCATAAAAGACGTATTGATTCGGTGCAAAAATGGCCGAGTCAGCTCACCACTTGCGTTATGAGTATGTACTAGCATATTATTATGCGAATGATAACGCGGCGCATATTTAAATTTACCTAGTTGCCAGAGTTCAACCAAAAGTAACACGATAGCCGGAAAGGCATCAATTTTAATTAACTCTACGACCTTTTATAATAAGCGGCACCATGTTTCTCAGTGGCTTATTATGAAATAAATACTACTGGATGAATATACCGGAGCACATCTTCATTCCAAAGCATGATTACATCTTAATACCGAAGCAGTAGTGGCGGAGGGGATTTGGTATCCGACTGCTAATCGGGAGGTCCTGGGTTCGAGTCCCGGAGGCTGGCGGTCCTGACCTTGGTTTTCTGTGGTTTTCCAAGGTCGCCCCAGGAATAATTTCCGGGATCGTACCGTAAAATAGGCCACAGCCGCTTCCTTCCTTTCCCTGTCCTGGAGGAGGTGCGGGTTAGTCGGGGGTTTCTGACTCGCATCTATAGGGGGTCATCTTGGCGAACGGGCCCGCTGAGGGACTGCACACGACCCCCAACTTGATGACATTGCACATGCACCAGTGTCCCCCCCTCCTATCCCCACCCTGTCCCTGCACATAGTGGTATTCCACTCCCCTAAGAGAGCCCATGGCTCTAGCACGGGGTATATCTAAAAAAAAAAAAGATTACATCTTAATCAGCGAATAGAATCAAACTGACGTTAACAATGGCGTAATTTCTGGTCATCTAATATTGAGAATTGCCACATTCACTTACTCATTGTACCGTACCACAGAAAGTCACTAATTTAATACTTGCCGAATATAGTCAGTTATAGTATATTCGTTGAATACGGTATAATGTTAGCCATAAGTTAGTTCGGAAACCATCCCAACTTTCTTAACCACATATGCAACAGTGGTTGAACTAAATACATCAATATAGACCTACCGGCTGCCTACCGGTACCTACATTATTATTATTATTATTATTATTATTATTATTATTATTATTATTATTATTATTATTATTATTATTATTATTATTCCGTATGCAGCCTAGAAGCATAACAAAATGAACCATGGATATGGGTTATCATCACATCGCAAGATTGTCCCTAAATAGAGCTCTGGTATTAATATACTACCGTATATTTACATGTAAGTATTTTAGTTGAGCACAATGTACCCTTTTTCAAAATGGGTTATTGTGACCCAAGATCCTTAACAATAGCAGTGTACTGGCCCTATGCAAGCAATAATAAATCTCCTGAGCTCCCCCTCCCACCCTCTCCTCGTTCCACTTTATCCTAAATCTCCTCCACCCACCCACCCACCCACCCATGCAGAGGCTGCTTTGGTCCGAGCCAAGGGCTCCCCCATCTCCCTCCTTCCTTCCTTCCTTCCCTCCCTCCCTCCTTCCCTCTCTTCTCTCCTTCCCTCCCTCTTTTGGCAAATGAGCCTACAGCTCTCCAAACTTAGTCGGTGCTGATCAATCTTTGCAACCGACAGCTTGCAAGAAAATGAGCCAGAATTCAATTTGCGGAGCTACATGGAATAGGGAAAGAGACGGCGGGGTTGGGGGGTTGAGGCCGGTGGGAGGAGGAGGAGGAGGAAGAGTGGAAAGGGGGCAAAGGAGGAGGAGGAGGAATGGGGGAAGGCGCCGCCGCAGTGGTGATGACTCGCCCCTGTCAACTATGCAACCGGTTGAAGAAAAAAGGCGCGTTGGTGTCGTACCTCACAGGATGATGGCGGCTGATTCTTGCACGACTATAGCTTCTGGAGCGGTGGATTATAGAGCGTCGGCTGCAAATTGAAAGACAAGAGTGTCTGTGTCTAATATGAAGGAAGGCTTTTCCGGGATTCAAATGGCGCCTGCATAATGCAATCCGCAGTTTAACGATCTGCTCTAAACTTAATAAAGAGCCGGAGCGGAGCACTTGAGGCCTTCTTTCGGACGCCACCGACGCGACGCCTTTAGCCGCCAATTTTAATGCTGCCACCCGCTTCTCGTTTTACACTGTTTTTATTTGTTAATCCTCTCCTTAATGCTCCGGGATGGGAAACATTACTCGCGCCTGAGACTAAGCAGATGCATCAGGCTTCTCCTGTGGAAGACATTTGCCACATTTTGCACATTTGGGAACAAGGGGCCTCAACCTACCCTACGTCACAGATGCATAGCTCACTTTCATTTTCCCTACCACATTATTCATCTCTTTTATTATTATTACGCGCAATTATTTCTGCCTGATGAAGCGCGCTAAACTCGAATGATGAAAAGGATGTCGGATCAACGCCGATTATTTAAGGGTATACACAAAACCATCAGTTATTCGAGTGCAACTAGTGCATAACATACGCAGCCATACACACCACCTCACATACCTAGCTTTACCAGTGCTGCCAAAAAAATCTGGCTAAATGCGCGTTGCGTTATGAAATTCCTCGTGGCTGTCCTAGTGGCACTTGCGCGATAATTATTGACACTCCGCTTCTTCACTCCTTTTGTGCCGTTCTCCGCGAAAAAGACCGCACTTGCCAACAATTGGCCCATTTAAAAAAGTGGTGCTCATTCCCCCAATTTGATTCCCGGAATTGATTTTGCGGCAGGCGCTGCCTTCCATCGGGATGTCAACAACCCGCAATAACGACTACCTGGCAATACACTGCATACTTTCCACACCCTAAGGCCTGACATTTTTTGTGGGTGGACTGATGGGTGGACAGGACCTAGGTTATACTAGTTATTTTAGCGCTGGCTGCCATTAAAAAGAGAATTTTTAATAATTGATGGGCGTCAGGAAAGCACGATGATTACTACCGGCGAGCTGGAAAAAGTCCCAACTACTACTGCTCCATCCAGGTGAACACACCGGAGCTTTTTTTCCAGCACTTGCGCTCGGCTAATGACATCGCTTTTCCCCTTTCGGTGGGGAGGGTGGATCCCAGGAGATAAACTGCATAATTTAAGCGAACAAATGTTGTTGTAAAAGCATTTTGGTATACTCATATTTTCCCCAAGTCCTCGTGAGAGATGATTACTGAAGGCAGATCAGCACTACACAGTCTTTCTTCGATCATAAACAGTACATAGCTACATCAGACAAACAACCGCGCCATTGCTTCTGGCTATAGTGCCTTCAATATTCAATTGAAAATGAGGTCTGCCTCAAGTTTTAAGTATCCTTATATTGCAGTTCTGCAGAAGGTCTCATCTTAAAAACATGCCCAATAAGTCGATATGCAAAGAATGCGCCATTTTATTTCCCTCGGTGAAAACATGGCCCCCTCCTCCTTCAATTGGCAAGGGAGAGAAGGAATAGGCTCCATAAACAACCAGGGCCCCTCTCCACAACCCCTACCAAATCTATTCAACCGCCCTGTTTCTTCTCCTCCCTCTTCTTCTCCCCCTCCCTCCCCCCTCCCCTGGAAAAAAAGTTGTTGCCCTCCCATCTACCCCTCCAAAACCACCGCCAAAGTTGAATTCCCTGATTTGCATTCCCGGGTTGGGGGAGAGTTCGCTTTGGTCCTTTCCTTCCTTCTTAATTGGAATGTCACGGGTTTTGAGGCCTGCAGAGAGAGAACGGGAAAGGGGGAAGGAGGGGAGGGAGGGAGGGGGCTGGAGAGTGAGGAAATTAACACCCTCCCTCCCTCCCTCCCACCCTCCCTCCTCACTAGGTCCAATCCTGCTCTGGAACCATGTCGAGGCGTGAAGGTGGGCTCGTGGGGAAGGAAATTGGCTTGATGAAAAGCGTTTCGAACAGGGAGGGGGGTGGGAGGTGTGGTTGATGACAGGAGGGGAAAGTAGGGGAGGAGGGGGCGGGCGGGGGGAGAAAATATAATGCTTCGACTTCTTGTTGATTTCCCACCCAGCGTGTGAGACTGACACCAATGATTCCCCCTCCCCTCTAAAAACATGTCAGGCTCAATATAATGCCACTCTCCGGCCGTACACAATCCGGAATCAAATTCACAACGTGCTGTACCTTTTTGCTCAATAAGTCTCGCAGAAAAATTGGCGAATTGTCAGTGGTTCGGACAGGGCTCTGTGATTCCAGGTGACAGCTTATTGGCAACTCCCACAGTGACAATTAATAGCACATGATCATATGCTGTATGGAACGCACGCAACATTTACAAGTAGACTTACGTAAAAGCCGACCCTTTTTGACGAGGTGAAAAATCGTGTGCTTGACAGTCATTAACATAATGCCCCCATTACATACCCTGAGAGTGCAAATAAACTTGTCAGCCGGCTCATTCCGATCCTAATTTAAATGAACATCCCAATTTTGGAAAACACGTCTGGAACAATGTCGCCCCCTGCCATTATTATTATTTTGGTAGCAGACAAGGCGGCGTAAACAGGAGTGGGACGTGTCACGCGAGGCAGTCTTGGAATGAGTCCGGATTAATTGTGAGCAAGTGGTGAGAGGCCTGGGCGTTTCCAGTTGGGAAGGAGCCGCCTCCTCTCAGCTATTTCTCACCTACTAAATCACGTGACGGGGCTTCTGGATGTTCCGGGCCAGTCAGACCCCGGAGTTATGAGGCCCCCACGCGCACACATCGCGTGAGAATCATCTCGCAGGGCTTGTTCTACAGGACTCCCCCACGCCCCCTCACTCCTCACCCTATTCTCACCCCCTGCGAGGAACAGTGATTCATGTGTGCGGCGCGTGTGCGACGCCATGTGCATGCGTGCCCTGCATCTGTCTGCTTCAAGACGTGGACACACCCACGCACTTATATTGCCGTATTCAGCTATCTGTTTCAATCCTCGCGACGCATCGACACATTCCTTTTGCGACAAGGTATCACTCGGCACTTAATAAATTTTATCAATAACACGCTCGCAACAATGCCAACTTTGCTTGGTTCCCCTGGAGTGGGATATGTATCAACAGTCCAAAAAGAATTGTCCCTCGCGTCGAGCGGGCAGCCACGCGTCAGGATGAAAGGAACCAGTTAACTGGTTGCTTTCATCCTGACGCGTGGCGGGGGACAATTCTTTTTGGACTGTTGTACAAACCACTTCGTACAAGAATGACCTCAAATGGAATAAAACTGTACACTGATATTGTCGCGAATGTTTTAATTATTGCATTATGAGACAGATACGCGCTGCAAAATGAGATGCGGCGAAAGATAAAACAACAAAGCTCATCAACTGCTTCGCTTGGGTCGATTTTGGTGCAAAAAATTCCTTTGTATAAAGAGGAAAAAACTGTTAGAATGTATCTTGCCATTTCACAAACATTACATTATTCACGCAATCTCCTGGCATTATGCGTGTATATACCAACAAATGAGAGCGCCGAGTGTGCACAATTGCAACAAGTAACGTTTCCACTCATTGACAAAGTGGTACAGAAACGAAGAACAAAATTGCGCCAAGCATACTCGGCTACATATACATAGCAAGCAATGGCAGCACGCATAGCTCACAAAATGCCAAGCACATGTATATACACTTGGCCTCGAAATCAACTCGCTAATCTCGCATTTGTCCTTCATGTGAACACTCCACGAGTAAGGGTTTCCACTTGTGTCATTCCAGGTGTTACGTGTCAGAAAGGTGCGTAGTATAATTCAACATCTGATTCGCAGTGTTTCATGCCCTCGTGAGACACGTCAGTGCACAAAGCACACATCCGTACCTACTTCTCAGCGAATTACGTTCACTTATCGATCTTACGATATCACATGTGTACTCGTTTCTTTCTACACCGATTTCTATCACTTCCGCCATCAGGAAAAAAAATCATTAGCGGGAATCTTTTCCGTCGTCGGGGCATTCCTCTTACGCAATTACGAGCTGAAAACTTTTCCGAGGACTAACAAAAGTGCAATATGAGTCAAAAAGCGATAACAATATAAACAAATTAGACCCATTTTAATCTAATGAGCGGAGTTTGCTCCTAAAGTTAGGAAAATTTTGGCATTATCCGAAAGAGACAGACTATCGCATGGTATGATTTACAACCCAACTTTTAGTGAAGTGTTAATTTGGACCTCTATACAACGTTAGCTGGTGTTCGCATGGCATGGTTGTCTTGTCTCTGACTCGCACAACGGCAAGGATGACCGTCACAAGACCCAAAGACAACAACGCCTGTGTGAACGCGCAAAACGTGCAACAAAGCATCCTGTCCTCAATTCATCTGTTGGGCTTCAGCAATAATTGGCCAGGTTGTAACAGGCGCATGAATGACAACACATCTGATAACAGTTTGACGACGACATTCGAGTGGTATTTGAAAAGGGAATAACAGCCGTTTGGACCCTACTTTTGACGGGGGTGTAACCCTGGGCACCTGAATCTGGATACAGCTATCAATCGTAAATCTACGCTTTAATCTGAAAGGGAGTGTGAGATATCGGTTGGAATCACGGTTTTTATCTATACTGTCATACATGCTAGTGCTCCATTCTGCATGCCTGTCACCGTATTTTGAAATAAAATATCGTGAAACATTCAGAAGCGATGTCACGCGTGACCTGCCAAAATGTCATCTGCCACCACCAACCAGGGAACATGTAAAGTATATGGCTATAGGCCTACTCCCCTCCCCCCCCCCCCTAATCTGTACGTTGCGTTTCGTCTATTTCCTGGCACTCTTCCTTTTTTCTTTCTTCCCTTCTCGTCTTTTTCTTTGGTGAGGGCATCGAGCAGTCAGTCGGTTGGTATTCGGCAGGGGTTTCTTCCCCGGGGTTGAGCCGTAAATGAATTCGGGCGGGCTCTAATGCCGTGTCAAAGTGTCAATAAAGATGGCGCTTTCATCAGGAAGGAAGGAGGGGTCCCGTCCCTTTGTATTGGAGGCAGCCCCAGCCAGCATCCTCCCTCAAATAAAGGAATCAAATCTGAGGTCCATACTGTTTCCCCACGGAGCCTGACTGGCATTGGGCTTCTTTTTTCTTTCTTTTTGGGGAGAAGGAAGGGAAAGGAAAGAGGGTGGTGGGCAGGAAGAGTCCATTTTCTTCCTTCCTTTTGTGAGTCCGGGGGTCTTTGGGGTCAATTGGGTGGCCGCACCAAGGGCGGAAAGTCCCGGACACATCCTGCACAAATTTCCTTGGTCGATTGGGAACCAGTCCCAATGGGATTAGAGATTTCTCTGAATCCTCCTTTTTCTTCCTCCCTCCCTCTCTCTCTCTCTCTCTCTCTCTCTTCCTCAGGTGTATTCAGGGACAAACTGATCCACTCACAAACGTGTGCCACATAAACACACATCACACGTTCAGGTTCCTAAATATACAAAGATCCGCTATTCCAGCTAATATACGAATAACCTATTTTGAATTTAATAGCACGCATTCACCTGTAGTTACCTGGCTCAATTTACTAGCCAATCGCCGACATCGGATTGTATGGGTGTGTTCATGTGTGTGGGTTGTGTCTATGAGCTTTCCTGTCAATACAAGCTCCCAAAGCAAATTACATTGGGCAAAAAACGCACCCCGCTCAATCCACACGATTTTCAGGGGCTCCCCAGATTTATGGCCCTATATCATCCGGGCGTGCATGACCTGCAATACTAACCGGCGTTAAATTTTATCGGCTGACATGCGGCCCAGTGCATGCAAATGCAAGCATGCCCTTTTGTTTGTGACTCGGTGGGGGAGTCTGCTTGTACAATGCGTGACCTCACACAAGAGAGAGACGCCTGACGACGCTTTCCAGAAGTGCCCACACACTGCCTCGGAATTAATCAAGGTTGCGCTCCGATACCCACTAACAAGACGTCGATCAGATCTGGGTCACATCAATCAATTATTGGTATGTGACTGTGACATGATTGTCAGGTTGCCATTATGCCACACGGTGATGTTTTCATTAATCCGGGACATGCATACTGGCATATCATGATATGTTATGAACACTAACGATTGTTATGCTCAATCCGACATTTTTAAATCATTAGAACACAATAATTTGTCAAAAATGGAGGGAATAAAAATTAACATCGACAGTTACTGTATATACTCGTACATAAAGTGAATATCTGATCCCAGTTGTCGGCTTTATTATACGGATCAGCCCGTATAGATTACATAATGCAGTATAAATAATATGTCTGGAACTGGGAATTATCCCCCTTCCCTATTGGTTACACATACACTGGACTACTTATTCTCCATATAAATCTCCTGAATCGGTGCAAGCTCGTCAGGATTCCCCTGGATTTTGGCGATATTTTTTCGGACTCCACCTCCATGAATACTGCAAAGTGGGGCTTCCGGGTTAACCTGGCTTAGGCAGGATTTTCTTCCAAGTGTACAACGAGTATCCAATGAATATTTCATCTAACTGTAGATGCCGAGGTTGTAAATCCCACTGAACTGATACAATATACGTTTCAGCAGCCCCGACACTATAACTGGAAAATGCTAACATATGGAATTCTCCCAAGTTATGTCAAGTGATATATCACACTGTCAGGCACAGGAACTATGTGCTCACAAGTTGTAGCTCTGGTATCGACGAATTCCAGTAATAATTATAACTGTCACAATGTCAGTGTAAAGTAGATAACCGATGCCCGAATTTCAAAGTGAAATGACAGTTAGTGCAAGTAGTGGTTATCGGCTGGCTGAACTCCCAGCATCAGCAGCAGCAGCAGCAGCAGCAGCAGATATTTGGCATGGACTCTGAATCGACACCATTTGGTGTCAGGAGATGACCTACAGGCAGGAATCTGAAAGGCACCAGCTGCACGAAACCATAATTGAGTGTCCCAAAAACGTGTCTTCATCTGACATGCTTGCATTTCCCTTGTCCTGTTTGCATTTGTGAGTCAGCCGGCGCACGCTTCACATTAACCTGCAACTTCTCGCCACTTTAGGAAAAGAGGATGCGGCGGCACTAATACTCCGCGCAAATTAATTTATTAAATTATCCCTGCGACTGCAGGACGTGTAAGGAGATTAAAACGGCACTTTGCATTTTCGGACGTCCCCCGACACAAGATAAAGAGAGCTTTTGCTGCGGCCTGCCCCTGCAGTTTAGGGATGTCCACATTTCTCCACACAGAAATATTGGGTCGTTGCCTCATCAATCACACACTTGTTCACCTAATCACGGACAATTGATCCGGTCACCACATCCCAGAGGCATACCAACTTGTAAGATATCCAGTTCCCACTGCTCACTCACTGCCCAGTCAGATCGGCTTTGTGTTCCCAACACACATGGCAACGGAATGCATTCTCATTTGGCATGTGTGATATCTATTGGGAACGTGCATGGAGATGCAGTCTGCCACCCAATATTGAACCATTGTTAATACCCATGGAGGCCTACAATAGCTATAGGATCACTATAATAATAATAAATCACTCGTTCAAGTTTGAAGACATGAAACAAGTGGCACTCTGAACTGTTACTTGCTAGTCTATTGCAATAATCGTAATCGGGGGGGGGGGGGGGNCCCCCCCCCCCGCCCCCTCGCGTAATTATTGGTCCATCTCTATACCTCACAAAGTGACATCGAGAGCTTCAAAATCCCGTAAAGTTCATATCCGTATAAACTGTTTTGGCTTTAAAATGATAAGGCTAAAACACTTTGGTCAAAAATGGGGTAGGCCTATGTGGGTGGTGTCGTTCGTCATTTATTTCTCTCCCCCTCTCGTGATTTTTGCGTCATCTGCATACCCCAACAAATGTCCATCGACAGAGCTTCAAAACTGGTAAAAGACGTCTTTATAACTTTTCCAGTTTTCGAATAGACCAGACGCAAAATTTCAACCACTTTTTGCAAGGGTTCCTATTATTTTGTCCAACCGAAGCAGTGGTGGCGGAGGGGATATGGTATCCGACTGCTAATCGGGAGGTCCTGGGTTCGAATCCCGGTGCCGGTAACTCTAACCGTGGTTTTCTGTGGTTTCCCATCACGGTTCCTCCAGGAGAATTCCGGAGTTGTTTCCTAAACTAATAGGCCACAGCCGCCTCCTTCCTTCCCTATCCTATCCCAAAAAGCGCAGTAAAAACGAAAACGAAAAGTTCCAGTCATTTAAAAAAAATATCCCCCCTAAAGAGCCGCCGGCTGATAACGGGGTATGAATTATTATTATTATTTTGTCCAAGCCCTGTATATGACATATCCCAGCTTTTCATAAAGTAATGAAGTTTCTAAACAATTTCTGCATATGTTGAAACGTAACAAAATGTAAGTAAGGGAGATCGGGGTCGGTTGTAACAGGGTACGGTTGTAACATCGCTAATAATAAATACGTTTGGAAGCCTCTGAAGCTGAAACTCACACAGTACGTGTGCCACTAGGATCTCTAAGCCAGGCAAAACTTCGGATACTCCTTTTTTGTTCTTTGTTTTTTCTAATTTATATTTTTTAAAACCAAATCAAGGTATGTTCCCAACTTTTTTGAGTGGCAGTAATTAAGTGATTATGCGGGGGGTGTAATTGAATTGCCCTCGGTATTATGAGAAACTGAGAAAGGTTCCTTTAGTGGGGTCACACCAACGCAACGGTATGGATGACCAAATCAAGTGCACAGTTAAAAAGTAGTAAGCATATAATTATACAAAACAACACACAATCGGGCCTGTTGTAACAACTTCCTTGGGGTAGGTTGTAACATGGTAAAATCATGAGATAAAGGTCAAGTATGTGTACAGATGTTACAGCTACATATCTCACAGGATATTGAGAGTAGAAATAGTTATTATTTTGTGCAATAAAGCCTCTTATAACCAGTTTGTCGAAAATTTATATGAATAAAAAATCAATTTCTTGTCAACCTTGTACACATATGATGAGTAGATATATTGCTCTTCCGTATTACATTTTCCCCTTAAGACATAGTGTTACAATCGACCCCACCCTCTGTTACAACCGCCCATGTGATGGGGTCGGTTGTAACACTCTGCCTTGCCTTGGAAAAATATTTATAAATCTATCAATATTAAATCTTAAGATTTTATTATGATAATTTTACAAATAGGATTGTTGCCTTATTTCCACCACGTCATAAACCTTTGCCTAAATGCATATGTAACTGAATAAAAAAATCCAGACTAAAAAGTAGTACAACCGACCCCGATCCCCCTTCCTGTTCGTCATAACTCCCTGGCATTGATATTACTGACCCGAGTCCCATTTTGGAAGGGAGAGGTGGAGAACCGTTTTGGGTAAATCTCTTCAACTCTCTGCCAAAGCCAACGAAAACAATAAAGAGTGAGAAACGACGGAATTGAACATTACAAACAAAACTTAAGCGCGGCACTTGGGCCTTAAATGCATTCAAGTAGTACAATAGGCTCTCCATATAAATCCCTTATTAAACCGGCAGCCATTTTTTAAAATGAAATGCCAGTCAACATTAAAGACCGTGAACCAGCTGCAGCACTGTAAGCCTATATAGTGTTTTAATCTTCAGGAGGGAATAGAAAGCTAGCCTTGCACAGCCTTTATCCTGGTAGTCAATTTCCTCTCCAAAGAAAAGCACCAACTATATAGAGAATATGAAGGAAGGATTAGCGCCGTTCTTTTCATCTCATACACCCATATTTGGAAGGCCTAAAAAAAGCAGTAGCCGTAAGAGTTGGAAGATTTCGGCCATAGTCAAGCCCATCATTGAGCGACATTTATTCCCGAGGGGACTTGTTAATGACGCCCATTTTCCATGCAAAAGGCCAATTAGTCATCGCTTCTTCGATCTTGATTACCTTCGCTCTTAGAAAGGAGGACAAAGGCAAAAAAGAGGCCGCTAAAAAAATCCATCTTGCTCCTAATGGCCAATATTCTTCGTCTCGTCTTCCTGAAGGAGCAGCCCTTAACGTGGGCAGTATTATATTTTATGTAGGAAAGGAGGCGGCGCCATCTGCCCTAGCTCTCATCCTTCCAAAATATGCGGACTACTTTTTTTTCTATTCCGCGAATATTATTTTTTTTGGAACAGGGCACGTCACGTGTGGTGACGATGATTTCATGTGATGACGCAGTCGGATGAGTTTATCTTGCTCGACTTGTCGACATGATCCGACGGCAAAAGGGAGCTCAGGGCAAGTGCGCCGTAAAACCCGGATTCCATTAGTGATTCATCGTGATTTCCTCCCCTCGGGAGAGAATTGGGAGGGAGGGAGGGATTGGGGAGGATACGGGGATTGACGACAGTTAACGAGGAGGTTCATATCTCCCTTCCAGCAGGGGTTCAACTAGACCTGATCTGACTTGAGTCCGACAATCAAGACGCCACTCATCAAGCCAGCGACCATTCCCATGTTCCGAAAGTTAATGATATCAAAAATTAGGGCAACAAATCACATGTGTCAATGAGTGACGTGACACAGTGCATAATGATATCGAAACCCTTATTCGCTTATGTGGCAACGTAAATTTTTTTGCATACATCTGGTCGACACAATGGGAGGTTGCCTATAAATGGTTTGATCATGAGAGAGTGAGAGTATATTACATCAAAGGTCTCCCAAGTGACAAATATGCTGAATAAAATCCTGACCAGGTCGAAGCGAATATTGTCATTTGATGTGGCTGAGAAAAAAAGGATTATTCAACTATATATACGGATACGAAATGGGTCAGCGGGTCATAACCAGAGTTTAATCCAGAAAGCTGAATACGTAATCCCATTTGAAGCATTTTGTCGAATCTTGGGCTCAACAAGATTTGTGTAATCTTCAATGGTTGGTGGGTATCAAATCATATCACACGATTATATAGGATGGTGCACTGCTCAAAAATGCCCAGGAAAGGGAAGAGTCATGGATTGTTCCTAGCACTCAGTTTAAAAAGAAGCAAACCATTTTAAGCAACAAGCATTTGTCATGATTGTTGCTCCTCCTTAACCGCCTGAAGGCTAGAGTAAACACTCCCGAACTTTCCCCGTCCCTTTGCATTGTGGACTTGGGCACTTCACCATCCTGCACATCTTACTGATTTGCATGGTTTGCACTGCTCTACGTACTTATTTACTCTATTCATTTTGAGACAGCAATGTCTTTCAATAGCAAATGGAAAAATAATGTGAGTTCAAATTTCGGGTTCAGATAGTGTCCCTGAACTGGGAGATTTTCCACAGCAAATTAAAATGACGAAGAAATAAGCACAATTTCCTAAGCCTTTAATAATAATTTAGGATGTAATTGATTCTCCCTTTCCCGAGTGTATCAGTACAGAAAAATCATGGGTGCCGCTTTGATCTTCTGTGGCATGTGGATATTTTGCTATTATTTTCTATACAAACCAGAACGCTTCTGATGTCATGATGTGGCCTATAATACTGTAGCCATCGGCTTTATAGTGTGCCGCAGCGAATTATGTGGTAAATGAATAATTAGGCAGCATAATGGCATCAGAATCACTCTGACTCCAATAGAAATCAAGAGCAAAGCGTTCCAATCCAAATTATAGAAGCGAGGGATAAAAATAAATAACTGGGTATAATAAACTGGGTATAATAAATAACTGTCATGGAATATAATTATAATATAACCATCCAGACTACAGCAAAACAGCTACAAAAAATATAACTTAAGTAATGTAAAACATCCCAAATGAATTAATTATTTTTGAAACCTGTGGCCCTAATAACAGTTTAGAACTCCATATTCCCAACAGAGGAACCCCCAGCATTCCTTGATATAACTTCACCTGTTCCTACTGTGTGTAGCAGATAACTATTTCCTTTCACCTGCGTCAGGAGGGTCTCTGACCTGCACCAAGGAGGTGTCTGGCAACCTAACCTCCTGGGGAACAGCACATGACCCCTTTACCGACATTGCACTTGCACCAATGTTCCCTCCCCAAAAATCCCTACATCCTTACCCCATGTCCTTTCATCCTTGCACCGGAGTTAGAAGAAAAAATCAGAAAATTGAAGGAAAAATGGTGGCATTCCACCCCACCCCCTATATGGGCCTATGGCCCTATCACGGAGTAACGTAAAATAAAATAATAATAATAATAATAATAATAATAATAATAATAATAACAATAACAATAACAATAACAATAATAATAATAATAATAATAATAATAATAATAATAATAATAATAGGCTGATTTCAAGACTGATCCACCTGAATTACGAGGGCATGCTGATAATTTTTGCCTTCATGGACACAGAGTGTGTAACACATGTCACAGGACAACGAGAGTGACATCAAATGAAATCCTGGAATACATGGTCTTCAAAAACATATATTTGCTGTTCTTCATAATCACCATCTACAGCAATACACATGCTCCAACGATGTACTACATCGCTCAAAAAAATGGAGACGCTTCTGCATTTGAAGACCTCGGGAGAAAAACGATCAAGGTCCATCTCATGTGAAACTGAGATATTGCAATTTCAAACTTTGAAGACTCGCCACAATATTCTTGTGTACATCCCACGTTGGTTTGAAAGTCATTATTAATGGTACATACCATGGGGTACATGTGCAACAATTATTTATTTTATTTTATTTTATTTTCAGTACCCCGGAGGGCTTCATGTGCAACAATTAAAACCAATACTGTTGTCAGCATTGGTTTTTATTTATCAACATCAGTACCACATTTGTGGCAAAGGGCAGGTCCACATAAAAATGTCGATAACCCTGGGGTTTCAATTGCATGAGGCTTTTAAAATTATAGTACAGTATTTCGCTAGCGAAATTGGCAATCGCTCTGGATACATATGACGAGTCTGACCGGAAGGTGCTACATGCCTCTTCACAACAATAGACAATCCCCAAGGCGGCCCATCTAAAGTGTTCCTGTGAAAGATGAGCTTGGGTTCGCTTTCAAGGATCTTCTCTCTGCTTTTCTGAATAGGAAATGAGCATTTGGAGACAGAGTTTTTATAGGTATGAATAACGGGAAAAGTATTAGGCTTTCGACGTGCATCTGCAAAAGTCGTGGCCCAATCAGAAGGAAGAAACGTTTCAGAACGTTGGTTTGTCAAGCCAAAATCTTTGTCACACTATTCCAAGTAACTGTGACCTCTAATGGGAAATGTCACTTGGATTGTTAGAAACCTATGCACAAACAACTGTAGCATGATACACGAGGCCTCTGAGGATTGTGTAGTTTTTATTTTGCCCACCATTTGCAAAAAACAGTTGACTGTCGCCAAGTGCAAAGGTAGACGTTGATCATTTCCCCCCCAAAGGTGGTGGACGTTGATCGTTTTTCCAACAATGCCAAATATTTCAGGGTCTCTCATAGCGAACTATGCTTATTTCACCACAACAACGACCAAACAATCATATTCTACGCTACTCAAACTATCTCATGGAATATGTTACTCATTTTTGACAAAAAGTGGACCTTGATCGTTTTCTCCCGAGGTCTTCATTTGCTTTCAATGCAAAAGCGTCTCTATCTTTTTGAGCGGTATGGTATCTGCAATGTTTTTAAGTGTCGCAAGGAAGTCCGGGAAAGGAAAATCAAAATAAAGTAAAAAAGATAAGAAAAAACAAGGCAAAGTAGGAAAATTTTAGGGGGGAAATTCACATCAAATCTATATGTAAGCATTGTGTACCTGATGAAACATTTTGGTCATTTAAAAAATTATTTAAAAATCGGGATGGGTCATGCGAGTCACCAGAGGCCCAGAAAAGGTTGTCCATAGGGTTGCGTCGAAATAAGGTCGGAAACACTGCTGCACATTGATGATAAACATTTCGTCCATAGAGTCGTACCATTTTTTATGAGCGGGAGAGTATATCTTTTGCGCAGTTTTACTGCTGTTGCTGGTGATTACGAAGAAAGGTACTAGTGTAAATACCGTAAAGTGGGGCTACTTTGTACCAATATTTGGTTATTTTGGTTAATATCTCCCTTACTATTGCAGTTTCAAACTTTAACAAATTATGCACCATTCTTGAACATCTTAGCAGCACTTTTGCACTATTGTTCGTGCAGGACAGATTATTATAATTATAACACTATACAGAAAATGTCAAAGTTTGACTAAAGTAGCCTCATGGCGTTTAGTCCAGTATGATGAACCCCTTGGAAAAATGTCCGAGGTTGAATTAAACCCCATTATTGGTCCAGATAATACATAGCCCAAGACATGTGTACATCTTGGAGTTGTGGGGTCCCTCGGATATCATTTAAAATAGCAGCTCCGAATATGTTGTAAGTGACATTGGTGAAAATGATCACTCACAACATTATTCGGGGCGACCTTTCATTTGTCTGAATAAGCGGCATTTTTAAATGATATTTCGTGTGAATAATCAAATATATTGGTACAATAATTGCTACTGGTACTGTACAGTAATACATTGGTAATGGCATGGAGACACTTTTTGAGCTCACCCAGAGAGTTCAGTTTATCATGGCCATAATGTACAAGTAGTCTTGGGGCTTCTTTCATCCAAGAATATTACGGACCAAAGTACTTACAACTTTTTTGATTTCTTTCCCCCCACACAATTCCTGATAATAATTATTTTTCGACTTACATATGCCTTGAACGGCAACTAAATGTACTACAAATCCTAGCATGCTAAATGAAGGTGACACCTACACGTGCGGCTGCACCGGTCTTAGTAGTACGGACTCTTTGAAAACACGCGCCAAAGTGACAACGCGCACAAAGCGGAAAGTATCCCTCTGCTGGCGGGTTTACAAACTTCGATGTATGACGCCTTTACCACAGATGCACCAACTCTAAGTGATTCTGACTGTGATTATTACATGTAGTTAGTATCATTACATGCCATCTTATGCATTTTGGAAGTACTTGGTACGTGCTTGGACCAAAGTAGCCCCGCATGGACCAAAGTAGCCCGATTTTACGGTATATGGTTTTGAAGATGAGATTCCAGCCATTCATTTTATGTCTCTCTCATTGTCCTGTGACCTGTATTACACCTGTTACCAAGAAGGGGGCAAATATTATCAGCATTCCCTCGTACAACAAATTTGCAGGTTTGGAGACTTTTTGTCAATTATCGTCTGAGGTCGCGAATTGATGACCAATGATTATTGATAAAAATTATAGTTATATAATGAATCTGAATAAGTGGTCTCTGTCGTTTTGGTTTGATCAGGTATCTCCTAATATTTGGGTCCAGTTGGCGTCCCGAGCAAAACAGCCATTGTCTTGCATTAGCTTCATACACGCACATTAACCCCATGCTACACAGCAGGCCACAATGAAGTCTGTCGAAAACGAACCGCTAATTGGTCGCATCAGGAGTTTAGGGGAGGACCAAACGAGTCCACAAATCGGCGATTTCGACCCAACCGATGTCATTCAATCCTCATCGGGAATCGCCAATAAAAAGAACTGCATGGCTTGGTTCGCTTGGCTCTGTTTCGTCGGATTCTATTTCCACCGGTCGGCAAAGGGGCCAGCACACACACACAACCCCACACACACAGGTCGGGGCTCCCACCGGCACAAATTACTGTCGCTGTCACCAGGACTAAACCGGAATTGACGGCTTGACACTCGACACGCCAGTGCTCCTCCTGCACACCGTTCGTATAAGAGGCAGGCTACATCATGCGACAACTCCTCCCTTGTCAGCCCTACTTCACACCTCTTCTTTTTTTTGGGGGGGGGAGGAGGGAGGGAGGGAGAACAAGACTTTTTTCCACGCTCGGGCACATTTTTTATGAATATTTTGCGAGCTAAAAAGTCAAAGTGCAAGCAGTGCCTGGGCTATTTCGGACTGTAAAGATCAGGGCCAGAAAGAAAACTGGGGCAAGAGAATATCAAGTCATATTAAAGCTGGTTTTCGTCGCAGAGGCTTCGCAACATTATGGTGTTGGTGTTGTAAGATGCCGCCTCCCTCAGAGAAATCAGTTTGCTATCCGTCCTTGCAATAACAGCAGTTAAGTCTAATAACCTTTCTTTGCATGGTTGTATTTATGCACGCGTGTACTTGTGCTTGAGTTGGCCATGTTCAGAGCACAGTACATGTACAGCCAGCTTTTCCTCGAACGTTTTCCGCATTGGACTCGCGTCCATAGCGATGAAACACAAAAAATATATAGCACAACTTCAAATTTGAATATGGAAAAAAATACGTAAGTGAAATAAAACACGACTGGGGGAGGCATGGTGGTCTGGTGGTTACGCCACTGGCCAGCCAAGCGGGAGGCCGGGGTTCAAATCCGTGGCCGGATCGTTTTCCGCTTTTCACCCGACATGCCGGAGCAGAATTGCACTGCCTTCTCTGCTCGGGGCCAGGAGAAAAGGTCTGGTGTATTTCAGAAAGTCAGACATGACTACCGCACAGCGCCCTCCCTTGGGAACCTCCCCCCCCCCCCCCAAGAGGGCCTCGGCCCCTATCACGGGGTATTTAAATAATAATAATAATAATAATAATAATAATAATAATAATAATAATAATAATAATAATAATAATAATAATAATACATTTTTAAACACGACTGAGAGGACAGGCGCGTCTATCTGAATAGAAGAATGTGTAGGAGCGATTGCCAGAGTACAAGCGATAACAGATAACGATAAAAGAATCAACACACTGCCCAACGAACCGTGGGCATGATAATTATGTTCGGTCCATTTGTGAAATGTCTTCCCATTATACACACTGCCCCAAAAATTGGGCATTCTATACAGTGCCCTGGTCATTTTACAAAATGACCAGATTAAACACATTGACCGCAACATATACAATATATAATAAATGTATATAATTGCCCTGAAGAATAGCAGCCGACTCTGTTTACATCGCCAGCTGGATGAATAACACATCAACCCTATTCTGTCTCCACTCTTTGGACTTGAGCAGAAAAACACTGTGGAATGAAGTGACTCGGAGTCCCGTGCTTTTAAACTGCAAACCTGTACAACACAAAAGAAGTGTTTACTTGCATTGTATAACAAACTGAAGTAATATTATTGTTGTTGTTTTTTACTTGCCAACGTAATATACGTACTAGTACCCTATATTTTTAAAATTGCAAATTCCATAAAATGAAGCTGTGCAACCTTTTCTAAGCACCAGACATGTCTGTAGGATACTAGAGCATACAATGTTGTAATATTAATAAAGAAATACTAAGATTTGTCTAGGAAAGAAACTGCCAATTTTGGCAGACTATTTGCATAATTGATTTACATACTAATTGTTGCAAGTGAGTTTCAGGAAAGATCAAGGTGCAGCTCCTGAACTGGATTATTTATTTATTTATTTAATTTTATTTACCTCATTGAGAGGATATCGCTCTTTTAGGGGGGGTGGAGCACCACCATATTTTCCATTTGTCGTTTTTCTAGATTTTCTTCAACTCCGTGCAGGGAAGAAGGGTGGTTCCATTTCAGATCAGCCAGTGAGTGAAAAAAGGTGTCAGGTCATAGTCATCGATTTTTTTGAAAAATATATATGTGAAACCCACATCGAATTGAACTCTTATGGAACAATCAGTTTTACCAGATTAAATTTAGTTATCGAGTTATTAATAATTATTTGAAGGGGTACCAAAATCACAATCACGCGAAGACGCACTTTTTCCCGCTTTTTCCATTGCTTTCAATGAGGATATCTCGGGAACTGTTCAGA
>KZ538302.1:0-13965 GCA_000934665.2 Catajapyx aquilonaris
GCAGTTTCAATATTGGCCCAATATTGAAGCCAATATTGCCCAATATTTCTGCCAATGTTTAGCCAATATGGGGCCAATATTACCTTGCTACATGGGATAATAGCACACTGCTATCAGATGTAGGTATAAATGCAACAATGAGTTGCTAGCAGCTGGCACACACAATGTGCGATGTCCAAATAACATCAACAACATTTCTCAACACTTTTCATTTACTGATCAAATAACTACGCTGCCATTTACTTTGTGTGCAAATTTGTCCTTCTGGCATGTAGCACTTGTCTGGACCTATATAATGGCCTGGCCTGCATAGGCCGGGAAATTCATCAGACTTCAGGAGTCAGTCAACCGCAACCCACGATCGGTACACCTTCCTCTTATTGAAGTTAACTCCGAGAAGTCAAGATGAAGCTGGCCTTGTTTCTGGTAACCTTGCTGGTCATGCTGACAGTCTCCCATGGATTATTCTTCACGAACCTGAGCGGTTGCCAGCGGAGTAAGTATCCAGTCTATTAGAGGCGGAATGTAAGTACATGTCGACCCACCGGTTGTTTATTTCAGTTCGGCGTGGACTATTGAGTAGGGATTACTCGTGTCCAAATTGTTGTATGAGGTGTTATGGCATCTTCTTTAACAAGCACTGTCGGGTTATCCCATGTCCCACCACCACCACCACCACCACCACCACCGCAGCAACAACAACCACAAGTATGCTCTCTCTTCCTCAGTATTCATCACAATTACTATGGTCACATGATTTGCTCAAAACCTTTCGGTTGTTATTACAGTGAGAATTGACAGAACATTCTCTTTGCAGCTGCTGCTTCAGCATCGGCATAAGCGGTACAAGGACGAGTTGGAACAATCTGTTGCTGGAGGATGACCACAAGCCTGCTTTCTTGTAGGCTACGATATAACTGAGAAATACATTGCTTGAGCAATTCATCCCGGGTGTTCATTCACATAGTTGCACCACCATGTACTTCAATTGCAGAGAAATCTCGCCATAACTAAAGCCAGACATGTCCCAAACGAAGCCAAGCTGCATTTATTGCACCAAACGTTTCAAAAGTTGAGCTTCAGGGTACTTCTCCGTTCCTGATCGCCACTACGGGTATGTCCACTGGAAGGCCCTTCCCTTCTGTTACAGTCCAGCTTTCCACATTGCCATCATGCAGCAATGGGAGTAAGCAGTGTCAACAGTGTGCCCATTGCTGCATGATGGCATCTCCATGAAATAACAGAAGGGACGGCAATTCCAGAAAGAAATCCATAGCTGCAATCAGGCATCGAAAAAGTACCAAATTCAGCTTGGCCGCAACACGTCAAGGGCTTGTAAACGTAACGTTGTGCCACTGGAAACCCCTGATTTTGATGGTACCACTTCTGGTTCTGCGTTTCTTGGTTGCCCGTCGCCTGCGATACCTATTCACATCATCATGAGTCTCATCGACAACATCAGCTTTCAGTGTCTTCTTTATGTCGCTCCATAGTTTCTTCAGTGTTTCCCACGCATCGCCTCCTTTCTCTGTGATGGAGCAGTCGTATTCCTTACCCCCGCTCTTGCGTCCACTGGTGAAAGGAAAGGAATGTGTCACTTTGCGTACTCTCTCATTGCAAGGCAAGACTCACCATATGTCAAAACAGCCGCAGAGGTATGTCTTTTTGCCCTTTCCATCTCCCTCGTGCTCTAATCCCCAGAAACAAATGCCGGTGGTGAAGTTCAATTTTCGACACTCTTCAGGGCACATGTAGTCCAAATGGTACTTGTCCTTCAAGCACCTGGGGATGGCAGCACCTGTCTCTTTTTCGGCCAGCTCAGACAGAGGCTTGTTTGGCGGAGCATTCTTCCGGAAGCAGGCATCAACAGGTCCAATGATGGCCAACGCTGAAGGAAAGGGGTGGTTAACTGTTGTCGCAACTACTGGTCCACAAACAATGAAGAAGGATTCTCACCTGCCAACAGAAGGAAGATCAATGCGATCCCCTTCATGATGCAATGGAGGGTGATTGCGCCAGGTCTACTCCATTCTGGTCAACAGTGCAACACAGGTGACCATGGAAATGATCACGACAATCAATCGAAAACGGACCTTTCCCAATTTTCAAAACTCCATGGAGATGACCTCAACGCAGCAAAAGGAGCAAACAATGATATATGCTGTAGATGTTATTCTCGGATATTCATCACGAGCGTTCACGTTCATTGCCGTAACTAAACCCAATTAGGATTAGAGCCACGTTGAATTTATTGCCACACACAATTTTGTATTGGAGCCAACCATTTGAAGAGTCACTGGAGTACAATGGTACCCCTTCTGCGCTTCCTGATTGACCGTCGTCTGCGATCCCTAACCCTGTCAACATTAGTATCATCTGTAATTTTGAATGCAAGTGTCCTCTTCATTTCTCTCCAGTTCTTCTTCAGTACTTCCCATGCTTCGCCTCCGTCATCACTGATGTTGCAGTTGATCTTGCTATTACTGGTGAAGAGAGAGGAGCCTGTCACTTGCGTAATGCATTAAAAGGCAAGACTTACCATAAATCATAGCACCCACACATGTACGTCTTTGTGCTGTCTTCTAAGCCTCGGTGGTCAATTCCCCAGAAACAAAGGCCGGTGAGGTAATCCAATTCACGACACTTGTCATGGCACTTGTAGTCCAACTGATACTTGTCTTTCAAGCATCTGGGCAGAGCACCGCCTGCGCTCGTTTCTTTTGCCATACCAATGGCAGATGGGGTGGGCGCAGGAGCCTTCCGAAAGCAGGCATCAGCAGGGGCAAGGACGTTCGACACTGATGGAAAGGGTTAATTATTCTTACAACTGCTGATCCATGGGCAACAACAAAGTTCTCACCCGCCAACAGAAGGAAGATCAGTGTGAACCCCTTCATGACCGCTCTGGGTCTACACCACACAGTGCAACAGTGGTGACCATGGAAATGATCACGACGATTGAGCAGGCGGCACTTACCTCTAAGCCATCTGCTTGAGAAAGTGTGTATCGGCACTAGATGTACTCGCAGTAAAAAAAAACTATAATTTCCCCCGGACAACACCCCAATCATCCGCATGATGAAAACGCACAAGTACTTTCTTATAAACACATGTAATTGCGTCAGGTGCAACATAGTGTCCGTTACATCACATCGTACAGACATAAGACTGCTTTGCCTACAATACTGTAAATGTCCTCAGCTGACTAAACCAGCGTCGTAAGCCATTCCGTAAAACATAGATTGCTTGTTCTCCAGAAGCTCGGTTGGCGAATCAAACTCACAGATTTGACCTTTGTCCAAAACAATGACCCTAAAAAGGAAATGACCAGTTACAACCAGGTGGTCGGAAGAAATGCTGAGGACTCACCTATTGCTGTCCAGTATAGTGTTCAGCCTGTGAGCAATAGTAATGACCGTGCAGTCCTTAAACTCGGCACGGATCGTTTTCTGAAATTGACATATTTTAGAGCTCAATTCGCAGCTTTCGTCCAACGCAGATTCACCTGAATGAGGTTATCCGTTTCCAGGTCGACTGCGGCAGTTGCCTCATCCAGAATAAGTATCTTGGTCTTCCGCAAAAGAGCTCTTGCCAAGCACACCAGTTGTCGCTGACCAACACTGCCAAAGTCGATTAATATTACGCTGTCACTTCTCACGGCAACCTGCATTACTCACCTAAGGTTTTCCCCTCCTTCGGTGACCTCATGATACAGCCCTGCCTGCAACGACTTGACAAATGCCTTAAGATGTGCGTGCTGCAAGGCCGTCCAAATCTGCTCATCGGAATGCCTTCCAAACGGGTCCAGATTGACCCGCAACGTCCCGGAGAAGAGCACCGGGTCTTGCGGAATGATGGTGAGCCTCCTCCTCAGCTGGTGCAGCCCCAGTCTATCAATGGCCTGCCCATCTATGACTATTCTCCCGCCACAACTCTCCACAACTCGCATGAGGGACAGGGTGAGGGACGACTTCCCAGCCCCTGTGCGGCCAACTATCCCCACTTTCTCTCCTCCTTCGACCGTGCAGCTGATTCCCTTCAGGACCAGTTCCAGTCCCTCCCTGTAGCGAGTCTCGTACTTCTCGAATGAAACCCGACCTTCTAAGGGCCAACCATCTGGAACTAGCTGCTCATTTTTTTCCCAAGGAGCTTCCTGAAACATGGCAACAGGTATCACAAGAGCGTACTTCAAACAGGTAGTACTTACTTGAACTACTTCCGTGTACTCTTTGATCCGCTCGATAGAAACAAGCTGGCTCTCCAACTCGCATGATGCTCGTACAGACCATGTGAGTGCCATCGTAATCTGCGAATGACAACGGCTGATAAACGTGGCACATCTTCGCCATTTTCAAACCCACCTGCATTGCAAAGCTGACTGAAAATCCAACCAGACCTGGATACAAGGAATCTTTTTGCAGAACGGCAAAGAGGGCGGCAAAGAAGATGATGAAGTTTCCAATAGTCTCCAGACGAAATTGAAGCCACCTATTTCAATTTGATATATAGTAAAGGCTTACACTATGGAGTCGGATCAGGGAGCATATACTACATAAGAGGCGCAAACTTCTGTCGGCGCCTTTGATGTTCACGTCTCTCTGTTTGGGGCCGTTGCCAAGGCTGGCGGCCATCTTGAAGTGTGGGGAACGCCAACGAGGTATAAATAGGGTACAGGCAAAGTATGGTCCGCCATCTTTGATGGTTTTGGCCAGTACATGGAAGAACACGCGCGAATCAAAGATGGTGGATCCTATTTTTGCCTGTACCATATTTATACCTCGTTGGCGTTCCCCACACTTCAAAATGGCCGCCAGCCTTGGCAACGCCCGAAACAGAGAGACGCGGAAATCGAATGTTTGCGCCTCTTATGTAGTATATGCTCCCTGGTCGGATGCTCTCACCTGTTGCAATAAGTTCTGATGCAGAAATACGTTTGATTTGTGTCCACTTTGGCTTCATTATCTAGGATAAAACGCTCTTCCTGCTGGTAAGCCCTAATGGTCGACGTTCCTGTAACATGCCATATGTTAGCGTCAAACTAGTTGAAGCACCACATCAGCTTACCTGCTATAGTCTCGCTAAAATGCGAGTATATAGGCGACCTTGAGACTGACTCTAACCGCTGCAACTGCCTCGTTGTGGCCAGAAATAAAACCTGAAAGATACCGTTCAATCAATCAGTATCGAATAAAATTGTTCCCTACACACCACTTTACCTGTATAAAATAATACGCAATCCCAATAGGTAAAAGTACCGCTAGGAACATAGGGGTAGTGTAACTGATGACAAAAAGAATAGAGAGTACCTGCAAAAGGTGTTCATAATTCAAAACGCGCTTACGACCAACAGAAATAAAAATATTTTTTAAATAAAAAAAAGGTATTTTCTTACTGTAAACGTGCAATTTAACCAGCCCTTAACGTACATGGGAAGGACTGTGTCGGCTACGTCAATATCTTTTCCAAATCGATTCACAATCCTTCCAATGGGAGTCGTGTCAAAAAATGACATCGGGCAGTGAAGAATTCTGTTCAGCATTTTTTGGTGGACAACACGAGCTGCTTCGAGTGATGCAAACACCATACCAATCATTGTCACAAATATGGTAAGGGCTGTAAATTTTTTAACATTAATAAGTTCCTCTCTGATCTATTTACATTAAACTTAACCACATGCCGGTTGATTAGTATGTGTCACCTAACCTTGAGCAATTCCAAATCCAGCGTAGCCTCCGAAAAATAAGTCGCGGGCTTGCGGATCCCGAGCTTCTTCTTCTGTCCGCTCCGACCATAAAGAGAGCCACATGTTTGCTCCTATAATGAATCCCTCGAATATAAAGAACATCAGCACCGTGCCGACCCAAATCCATACTCCGCATGACACCACATAGTAGCGGTATACGTCTCTCTTCACCTGTAATGACCTCCGACTTATTACGTGCCTGCTCAAGCACATTAGCTGTCAACTTACGCCTTCAGTCTCGGATGTTTCTTCCTTAATCAGCTTTTCCCCTGCTTTTTGCCCAGGTTTGGTCGCCTTCTCTGCTCCAGCCAACCCTTCGTCTTCATGAGGACGCCTGAATTTCAAATACAGGATGTGAAAGGATGGGAACCATTTCCTTGTATTCATACAGGATTCATTACCCTTCTCCCGATCCCATGTCACTTTCTTGCGACTTCTGCCTGGACATCTGCCGTTTAAATTCCTCTATTCCAACAGTGCTGATCAGCTGTTCCTTGATCTCCTTCAATTCTGAAAGACGTGAAATTGCCGAGTCAGTGGGGCGCACAACACCGTATGTTTCTGACAGCGCAACCCACCTTCATCCTCGATGCTTTTATCCTCCGTCAAGTGCTGCATCATAAAATCCGCAAATTCCCCCTTGTTCTCGAGAAGTTCCTTGTAACTCCCAGCCTCGTTCACTTCACCATTTTTCAGGACCACAATGTAATCCATGCGCGGCAAGTAGGTGATGCCGTGAGTCACTAATATTCGAGTCTGAAAACGACATTTCCAAGTCATACTGGTACTACGACCCTCTCTCACGTTGGTGGCAAACCTTGTCTCGCAGCAATCCTTCTGGCCCTATGACCTTCTCGAAAATGTGCTTTCCAACGTGGCTGTCCACCGCACTCAGCGGATCATCCAGCAGGTACACGTCAGCATCGTTGTACACCGCTCGGGCCAAACTCACCCGCTGCTTCTGCCCGCCACTCAGATTGATGCCCTGTAAATATTACATTTGAATAGTCTGCCCACTTCGTACTATTGCTCTGCGTACTTTTTCCCCTATTTCTGTCAAGTCTCCTGCTGGCAACACCTCCAAATCAGGGTTCAGCGCGCATGATTCAACCACTCTGTCGTACACTCCCTTGTCCAGTGGCTTCCCAAACAAGACGTTGTCTCGCAAAGTCATATTTTGAATCCAAGCCTGCTGGGATGCATACGCGACTCGTCCCTGACAAAAAATATTATTCAGTAAATTCTGGTTACGAAGACATCGGAGCTGAGATGTCGCAATCACCTTGAGACGGACTGTCCCATTTGTTCTCTCCATTTCTCCCAACATGGCACTCAGCAGAGACGATTTCCCAGCACCCACATTCCCCACAACAGCCACCAACGAGCCTTCCTTCACCTCCATGTTGATGTTCCTCAGTGTGCTTCCATCCTCGCTCGTCCACATGAAAGTTCCGTCTTCTATCGTCACTGGATTACCTGGAAGTAAGCATTACAGCATAACACATTACATCAAACTGTAAATCTCAGAATAGTACATACCTGCCTGAGAGTCATGCTTTATGGAACACGTATCCAATTCCGGTGAATTCAGAAACTTGCCAATTCTTTGAAGAGAAACTCGTGCCTGTGCAAAAATGAGACGAGCTGTATTGCATTTTATTTTAAATTAATCTCAGCCTGGGTCGATATTAAATAAACAAACAGTAACAAGTGCATAAAAATTCAACCAATTGCGTTTACCTGAATAAATGCGACATACAGAAAAGGAAAGCTGCCCAGCGGCCCCAGAACTAGGTTGAAAAGTGATAACGACACGAACACAGTCGAAGCGTCAAGTACATGGGTTTCGTCCACATACACGTACGTGATGAATGCTGCTAAAGTATACTGTAAGGAAAAAACAATAAAACGACAAAACTAATACAAAACTAACTGCATGTACAACTCACCAAAAATGGGGTGCAGAACCACAGAGCTGACATAAGTGCATTTAAATACTCTGCCTTTTTTAACACTGCAATTTCCTTCCTCCTAATCTCCAGCACTTGTTCTTCAAATGACGGCTCCCACGCATACAGTTTCAGGACCTGAAATTAACACGCATAATGAAAAATTGAACGTTCGGATGGCCATCCGCTGCTCGTACCTTAATCCCGGTTAGAATCTCGTTCATAAGTTTCACTCGCTTGTCCTTCAACTTCATCTGAGCCATTTGGTATACCCTGGCCTTACCTCCCATAAAAGAATTGATGGGCATGATCGCGATCATTGCTGCCACACCGGCCAACGCTGACGGGCCTGCAACAGTCACTGGTTAACGACGCACAGGTCCAACGTAATTATGTACCAAACGTACCCAAAATTTGCCAGAGGAAATACATGCCCAGGATGATCATGTATGGACTCGACCACACCAAACGAAGTTGGAGGGCAAGGTTCAAAAGCTTCTGCGTGTCCACCGCCATCAGGTTGACAATCTCTCCTACTGTCGACTCTTTTCTGGCCGCATTCGAGATACGTAGCACCTACAAGGTGTGACAAAAGTCGTAATCCAGCCGCCTCTACAACACGGGATGAACGTTACCTTTCTGTGCAGAGCAGAAACAATTGCTGATCTAATTCTCATTCCAATCAACGCCATATGAAGTTCATACTGGCTGGTTAAAAATGTCCTTGACATATAGACTATGAACAGTAGAACAGCATAAATGTATCCCTTCCAACTCTCCTCAGCACTGCTAGTGAACACTATTAACAGGCTGGAATGCAAAAGGTAACGAGTTATAACCACGCATATTACGAGTCGCGCATGTGCAAACAGGTGCTTACTTAAGTAACTGAGGAGCGGCAAACGCCAGCGTGTCTGCTACGAGCAATGTGAGAGAAGCAAGCAGAAAATGTGTGCCGAAAGTATGCATAAGTGCGGGCACAATAGACACCTGCTTCCTCTCCTTGCTTTCCAAAAAGTTGACACTGCCATTTTTCTTGTCGGCAGATACTGTCCCTGCGACTCTACTGGATGAGCTGGAAGAAGCAAGCAACCCAGTAAAAGCATGTCGTAAAATTACGCATTTTCACATAAACTGCTCCTGCATACTGTGCGCTAAGTGTGACTTAAAAAAAAACAAAAACGAACGTACCCATGCACTTTTTTCAATGAATTTTGAAAGTGTTTGTCAACCTCCTGGAAAACATGCTGTGCCTTTTCTTGCTCACTCAAGTCCCACGCGTCGTTGGCTTCCATTGGTTTTTTGTAACCTTTCCATATAGTTCCTTCAATCCACGTAAATGTTATTTGGGATAAAAACGAGGCCGACTCTTCGGGACACGGTTTCTAAGGCATGCAAACAACAATCCTGAGCATTCGCAACACCCTAGAGATCGTGATGGAATTTTACCTGAGGCCTTTGACCCGTCAGTCGCAACCTCGGCTCCGCATCGGCCCAGCAATTCAGCAAGAACATGGTCACCACAAGCGGGAAATAAATCATGTAGGTGACGAACGAGACCTTGGTTGAAAATGCATTCTGCAAGATAATTGCGAAGGAAGGTCACTTCTGCTCCGGGCGAGGGGGTTATTCACTGTACACCTTCGAAGGTAGTCCAGGGGGAGTCTGGGTAGTCCGGATAGTCCAGGGGGAGTCTGGGTAGTCTATATAGTCCAGGTAGTCCAGCCTGGACTAAGGGCGACACGGTGGCCGAGTGGTTAGCGCCGCAGCCTTCCACCTCTAAGGTCCCGAGTTCGATCCCCGGGTCGGACAGAGGATACTTATGTGGATAGAGTTTCGATGGGTTCTCTCCGTGTTCGCGTGGGTTTTCTCGGGGTTCTCCCGTTTCCTCCCACTATCAAAATCCATCACATTACAGGCAAATGATTAAAGTCGGGTTTTCAAAAGATGATCCCCTAAGAGGCCCAAGGGGCCTATCACGGGGTATCCATTATTATTAGTCCAGCCTGGACTACCCGAGTAGTCTGAGGGTAGTCCGAAAGTAGTCCAGACGGGTCGTCAGTGTATGCAAAAAATGTAAGTGAATAACCCTTTGGCTCCGATGACAAGTGCGGGAATATTACCTCTTCAGCCGCGTTGGTCACAAGTGTCCTGTAAGTGACAGCGCTGGTGAAGGACAACAGAAACCAAAACAGGAACATTACACCAGAGCTTCTTATCCCTCGCCGCCGCCCAAGCAGCACCAGGCCGAGAGCCAGGGACTGCAAGCAAAATGCAATGTCACGCCCCTGCAACGGTAGTGCGGACATGCAGCTTACCAGCGTCAAAAACCTGATGAGCGGTGTGAAAATGTCCACCGGATACACCTCAACATAATGCAAGGTCAGCAAATACACTAGATCCAGAAGCTGGAGCAGAATCAGCGTGCCGTTAATAATCTGCAAGGAGAAGCAGGGGGGGTCAACCGATGCAAGCGGACAGTGGGAAGCGGACATACGCATTTGGCAATGTTGAGGAAGTTCCACGGGATGTCCCTGAACAGGCTGAACACCAGTCGGTACCCCTCGCAGGGTGCGGTCAGCCAGAGCAGCCCGCATGAGAACCACAGCAGCACCGTGTTCTGGAAGCACCGGGTCAGATCCGGGTTGTGCGTGTGCCATGTCAGCTCCCAATCCTGCGGACATACCACGTACAAAAGGCCCGCATCAGCCTCTTTGGATATGTCAGTTCAAGGCCACGACCTTGAACCAACCCCTCCAGCAGCCCAGCCCCTGCCCCCAGCCATCCCCTTCCAGCCCACCCTCGCAGCCCACTCCCCACCCTCTCCATCCCGCCCACCTTCCAGCCCAGGGGCCGCCCTGGAGAGGCACTCACCCAGAACTTCCCCCCGCAGTACGCTTCTATCCAACTCGCATTTGGCGCCATCTTGAACCCCCCCCCGGAGTTGCCAAACCTCCCTCGACAGTGGCCAAGTGTGTCTGACGTGCTGTCCAAGAGTGTTGTCCGGCTGCATGGGATGCTACCTCGGCCTTATGTACCCACCGGATTGCACCAGGATGCGACACAACCATGCACAACTGATAAGCCAAGGTTGAATTAAGCGGCTGAGGTGTTGCCAAGTAGGGATGATCAATACACTCGAATTTAAACCAGCTAGTGTTTAACCTCACATTATTTTTAAACCAAACTAGTGCTGAATTAAACGCAGACGCTGGTTGAACCACTGGTTAATACCGATGTTAACCAGCAGTGTAGCCAACAGCCGCCATCTGCAGCAGACACCTGAGACCACCAGAGAGAGAGTTGGATGCCCAGTCTTCCGCTTCTTCGGGGCCACGTTCGGGGCAATCCCTGGCACCCTACGAGCCTCTGGGGTACACAGCACAACATGAGCTGACACACATGAAGCGACACAAGTGAGTACCCCCACACGCAGAACCAGATGGGGATGTAACGTGCTGTTCCGTTCCAGGCAGGCATACCAGAAGGCGGACCTGGAAGGGAAAGAGGAGGATGGGGCCACGTTCTTCTTCCAGGGGGACTCCACGGGGGAGGACAGCGGGGATGAGCTGGAGCTGCGGTTGCGGGGGTCCGGAACGGGGAAGGCAGCACCGGACAATTCAACGGAGATTGAGCTGCAACCCGGGGATACCCTGGCGTCAATCGCGCTCAAGTACAACTGCACCGTAAGTGACATTGCGCCATACCCATGCGTTGTACTAACCATGTACTTCTAGGCGTGGGAGCTGAAGCAGCTGAACGGAATACACCACTCAAACGAGATCCACGCTCTACGCATGGTGCGGGTTCCACTCAGGCACACCCTTCTGGTTGACCTGGCAGCCGTCCCAGTGGCCAGACCGGTGAGCATATCAGCCGCGTACAAAGACAGCGAATCCGGTGACGCCAGGCGCTTCCTGACCCACATGGACCAGGACCTGCAGGCCCTGCGGCTGAAGGCGGCCAGCCAGCTGCAGAAGTCGTCGCTGGAGGAGGTGGCGGCCAGCCTCACCTGCAAGCGCTTCCACTCCATGGACATTGGGAATGGCGGGCAGGTCAGGAGTTACTGCAGCGGAGCCGACTGGGGGATCAACTGGTGGAAGCTGCTCATGTGCGGGTTCGCCCTTCTGGTGCTGGGACCACTCGTTTACTTCTTCTACATGGCTACGGATGCCAAGGAGGAACAAGCTCGGCGGGATAATAGCACGGAAAGCGTGGGCGAAGAGAGGTGATCAGCAGTTGCTATATTTTTACAACCATTTCGTACCGTTTTTATAGCAGCGCCCTCATCAATGCATCGATTTATATTAAAGAATTTTAGTATTGTCGGCTTTGCTTTAAACGTGGGCTTCCTTCATTTCGAGGCGGAACTGCCTGCCACAAAGCCATATATTTTTCACTTCAATTCAGTCTTTCACTGTGTAATGTTAATGCCGCGTTTACATGCGAGCGACTTTGTGATCGCCAGAGTGACATTTGTTACTTTCACTCGACAATGAAATCGCTCACATGTAAACGCAGCTTGATGCCTTCGACAGAACGTGTCTGCTCAAATGGGGAAATATATCGACACCTCTAAAATCAGGCCATAATTGAGCTCAATTTCGTCTCGTTTTATGAGACACTTGTAAAAAAAAAATTCAATGCCTTTATTTAAAAATACTCCCAAGAAGGATCAAAATGTACATTTGTAATTGTTGGACACCACCTTTTGTGTACTTACTGGCATAAAAAATATTTTTGCTATATTTCGGTCCTGGTTATTTACATCCTGCGGAAATCGCTGCCGGGTTACGTGTTACTGAAAGTGCATGCAAGTCTAATTACATAACGAGTTCAGTATTAATTTTGCGGAATACTCAAGTTGGTTACAGGCAGGTTAGCCGAAAACGAGCTGCGTAAAAATAGGTTTCCAGGTGACGTCGCAGTTGGCGCCTGTCGTAGCTGCATCGTAAGCAGTGACACGGCCAATTGCGACATGTTAAAAGCACCACCACCAGAGATTACAACCCTTGTAAGTTTTTATTAAAGCGTGACTGTACAGCAAAAGTTGGCCCAGTCAGGTCACCAAAATCTACAGTAACTTTGTAACCTGCACTCCTGTTAATATTTTTTTTGTCAAGAAACAAATACAGTGAACCAAACAGCCAGTTTCAGTTACGTCCATATTACAAACAGAATCTCTCTTTTTTTTAAAAAAAAAAATGGGAGGACTGGGCGGCTAGTAAGTGTGCTACAAAAACTAGGATAGATGTTCCCTGGTTCCCCAAAAAAAAAAAATTATCTGCAACTACGAAAAAATCTTTCCCCGGCTAAATACGCCCGAAAAACGGTTCTCCAAACGCAAGTGGGACAGTTCAAAAAGGTTGGGGGAAAATACTAGAGAACTCGTCTATGAAAATGGTAAATGGAAAAAATCCACGCACATACAACCGGTGGATGCACATCCCTGCGGAAAAAATTACTAACTCTCGTCTCCCCCCAAAAAATTTGCACATTTTTATTTTTTTTCAACAGAGAAACCTGCATGTTGAGCTCGTCCCAACAAGAGCGCAAGACCCCATAATATACAGTAAGGCAGGTTATTTTTATTAAATTCCTGGTTATCTCTGAAGCATATAGACACGGAAGCCGGAATAATGTTAATATTGACCGTCGCTGACAGCGCATAAAACAATTTGCCTTTTTTTTTTTCCTGCAGGAACACTGTGGACGGGACATATACAGATTTTTGTAGGTTTTTTGTATTTTTCTGCTTCATCTCCCTAACACTATGACTCTACTGTACTGTCGGAAAAAAAATACCCGTGGGTACTTCCAGCTTATCTCGCAACGACCTGCGTCCGCAATCGGATCGTAACGACCCAACAAAACCGCAAGTAATTAACAGATGAAGTGCGCTGGAATAGCCCGAGTCCATAATTATTATATTTTTTTGGACTTGTACCCCCTCCTCTCCCCCTGCACTCACTATCTCGTCACTATGTGGACTTTTGTCAAGAGCAGTTGTCCCTTCGGCCAGAAAATTCTTTGGTTACTCTTTCCATACCACCACAAAAAAATTCACAAGTCGCTACATTTTTCCACGCCCTTTCATTACAAGTCACTCCCAACAATGGACGAAAGCACATAATATTACCATATATACATTCACTTGGGGGGATACATGGGAAAAGAGACCTGGCTGTTTTTTTTTATTATTTTACGTATAAAAAAATATGGTTTCAAATTTTTTTTTTTTCCTTTCACTTTTTTTTTTGGGGGGGGGGGGGG
>KZ538302.1:25556-54252 GCA_000934665.2 Catajapyx aquilonaris
GGGGGGGGGGGGGGGGGGGGGGGGGGGGTGAGTTGCTCCAACCCGCAGACCCGCAGGCCCCACGAACCGCCCTGCAGTGGGCACCGTATCGATCTCTCGGAAAATAGAGAGAAGCGAGCGAGGGGGCTGAAAATGGGGAGCGCAAACGGGGCGGAGGCCATCCATTCCATAGGTTTCGCAAAAAAAAAGGTAAACAAGTGCGTACAGGACAACGTACCGGTCGCGTATTCCCAAATCACCAGGCACACGACCACGGTGCTGCACCATCACCAAAAAACCGCGGCACTCACATTTCCGCCTCGCGTGGATGTGGCAGAGGAAAGGGGGGGTTGACACCGGGTTGACAAAAGGGGCGCGGTCACTATACACAAACCCGCACACGGGATCAGTGCCGGACGTGTCGGGGTGGGTATGCTGACTTGGGTCGCTGGGTCGCTGGGTCGGAAGTGGGGGTTTTTGGCGAGGGGTTGCGCGCATCGACCCAGGCGCACAGGACGCCGGCGCCGGCGCTTGACGACGCTTCCCTGCTGCCACCCCTAAACTTTCAAAAAACCTACCCGAAATATATATTTTTTGAAAAGAAAAAAAAAAGCCTGTAAATAAATCAAAAATGATTGTCGCCAAATGTGAAGTCCTAACCATTGCGGACCATTCCGTCTCCCCACAGGGCAACGACCCGACAGTGGGTCAAAGTCGCACCTTAAGAGTACACCACACCCGCACTTAACCTGATGGCAAAAACCCTCTCCCGGATTGATCTCACCTGGAAGAGACACGCACCCCCGGATTGTAATCAGGTAAATGGCATCGAGGTAATTACCCCCCTACTCTCTGGCCCATCGATCCCTACCGACCCAGACCTTTGTTGCGCCAAAAGGATATCTTCTTTCCACTGCAGTTGCCAAGAGCCCCCCCATATTCTCGCCCGAGAGGCTCTGGGCGATCGTTATTCCACCCCCAAAACTGGGTCGACCCACAAGAGACGGACTAGATACGCCCCTGCTGATTCCATGTTTCCCTACCCGCCGGCCACACTTTATAGTTTCCCATTGATTTTCAGTCGCTGAATATATCCCTCCAGGTTGACTTAACAATCATCAATAAACTGGCCGCGGCCATCGGGAGAGCCCCACCTGTGCAAATGTCCTCTGCACTTACCAGTAATCACCAGGTGGGTGGGGTCCCATTACGAAAATGCACGTGGGACATCCACACGGGACACATTCCGGACACTCCAGCTAAACACGGGTGTTATTTACCCCCCACTCGGTACGCTCATCGATTATGGATAATTAAGCTGCATTACACGGTACACTGCAATCTGTCCGTGGGCATCCTTGCACTAAGGGGCATACCCTTCCAGCAGTGAATTAATGCAATGATCAGGGAGGGGTCGCCCTGAAGTAAAGAGCAGCCGGTAGCTGGGCCGCCATTGTGACGGACCGTCCCCCCCACGGACAAAGAACTGACCTGGTATCCCTCCCATATGGTAGTCCTGCATGGTGGCACTCACACCATGGACACACCAAGCACACAGCCCAGTCGGACATCCTTTGACCACGGCTGCAAATGGCGCCTCCGCTTTAAAACCCGGTCACGTGGCGCCGCCAAACATAAGAGGCGTTAATGGTACACCTGCCACGTCCTGATTGGTCAGGTTCGAAAAATGGCGACTATTGCGATAGGCTCCTTTGGTTAGGTGGGGGAGGTGCCCCCCCTCCAAAAAGCCGACCACCACGGCAATACCACTTTGCGGGAACCGTAGGAAGGTTTGCATGACGTGATTGATTGTTCGCATGCTAACCTCAAAAAAAAGCCTCCGGTAGCCATGGTGACCATGCCCCCAAACAAACCCGACGGCCGAGACGCGGGACTGGCGCCTAGGCACCAACAATACACGGGGACACCTTAGCGGAACGGTGACGTCACCACGAAAATGCTAACGGCGGGGTCACGCCAATGTTTGGATCCATAGTAGCCATGGTGACACGTAGGCGCGGCTCCTTCAAAAAAAAAATAAAGTGACATGGGACTGTCCATAATTATCGGACGCCACGTGGGTGCTGGTATCGAACCCCCCCTATCGATTGTAGGAGGGTTGAACCCGGTTCATCTCAGACTCAGAAAATCGGGGTCAGGACAGATAACGAACTGGCGCCCACAAACTTCGGAAGAGATGTACCGGCCGTAAAACAACGGAGGTCAGCCGGCGCCTATGGGACGTCGTAAAACGGCCGAACTTCGATTGGGGAGGGACGTGACAATACCGCCCCCCCCCCCCCNGCCCCCCCCCCCCCCTCCTATAAAAATGGACCAAAAATTAGTACGGGCTATTAGGACCTGCACTTCCAGACAGTACAGCCGAGAACAATGATGTAGCGACCCATGAGGCAACCCAAACTTCTGTCCCCTTCAATCCTAACTTCCACTAATTAGCCTCTAATTAGAGTTCCAGTTCCATTGTCTGTACATCCACAGAAATTAGGATAAATAAATCTCTTCCGGGGCGGGCCATCATGAATGAAATCCTCCGAAAATCCGTTGTGCAGGATCGATACACCTTGTACCTGTCTCCGTCAGGTGGGTACCGATCCATTTCGAGGGAGGCATCCTCTGTCATTTCAGAGAAACGGTGCCCACACCAGGATAAGGTCACAGAAAACAGCGAAACGAGGATTTTCCAAGCCTGCTCCCGCGAAACGAGGATTTCCTAAGCCTGCTCCCGCGAAGCGAGCCTTTTCCAAGCCTGCTCTCGAGAAACGAGGATTTTCCAAGCCTGCTCCCGTAAAACGAGGATTTTCCAAGCCTGCTCTCAAGAAACGAGGATTTTCCAAGCCTGCGACCGCGAAGCCTGCCGTTTCCCGTTTTGCCAACTGATTATTTTAGGACATACGTTGCGTTTGGTAGTAGCGTATTTCTGGCAACTATTTCGATCCAGTCTTGCCCTCAATTACACGCCTACGCTTCCAACCAATTGCAACATTTATACCATGAAAATGGAAAACCCCCCGCAAGTTTCTCACATCGCAATGAATGTTTACATGACCCATTTTTGAATACGGTGCCGCGTCCGACACACCCTGTACCGTCCAGCCATTGCACAAACACGCCGTTCGCCTTTTTATCCATCTAAATTTTCCATATATTCCTCCGCCGATTTCGCCGTCTGATATCGAATGTCCATATAGGCAACTCCCGTACTTGCCATTCAACCGCCGCCTTGCAAATTTGATGAGCTCTTTGTCATGAAATGTGCATGGCGAAGAAGCCGATTGAGGGTGATGGGTGGGGTGGAGGGGGGTGGGACAAACTCCCCCCCCCCCCTCCTCCCCATACTCTTATCGTGCCTAAACGCTGCGTTGTTCCTTTGTGATTGGTAGTTGCCCTAGCAACGCGCAGGTTTCGTGGGCAAACTTTGGACGGCCACACGCAAGCAGCTCGTCAAATGAAGTCGCAGCCAGATAGACCCCACGCGGTACTGTACTTTATACTTTTTAAAATATATATTTAAATTAAAAAAAATCGCATCAAACATTGCCCCGAGGCAGCCCCGGGATTGCTCCAAAGCGAGAGCCTCAGGACAGTACAAACATCCAACCAATTAAACAAGAAAATCCAACAGCCAATATTGACCAACCCCCTGCGGTGCTGCGCCTGCATGCATGCAACACGGTGCGCAACAGACGCGCATGGGTTGCGTGCACTGCAGGATACACCGGTATCAAACGGAATGGCATATGACGTCCTATCAAATATGCACGTATACTGTACTTTCGGCAGACATTTCGGCGGTGCATGTTAAATAAAAGATCTGTGTTTGGCCCCTCCATATACTGTGCGTCAACAACTTAAATATGCAACCGGTTTCAGATTTAGGACAGATTCCGGAACTCACCGATATGTCTGGACACCTCCAACGATGTGTCTAACACCAGTATAGTGACTAGGAAAAGCTATTTCGGTATCTCTCGAGTCCTTTTGGCAGGGGCATGAGTGGCGACGACAGCTCTCAGGAGATGAGAGACAACAATGACGAGATGGCAGAAAATACATGTGTCGACCCTACTGGCGAAACTCCAACTGGCCAACCCGCGAATTTATGACCAAACACTCCATTGGCCCCTTACACTTGTTTTGTCATTTCCCCAACAATGTTTTGTCTTCCTTAACAAACGGTCCCACATTCTTTTCCCATTTACTTTAAACCGGTGGCCGATTTGCAACCCATCCATCTCCCCTGTCGAATCCTCAGCCAGTGACAATACCCTCTATTCATGCCAACACCTTTTCGCACCCCCCTAAAGGCAAGGTCGGAATGTCAAGATTAACTTGGAAGATGATGCTTGGATGAATAGACGGATGCCTTCCCGTCTGGTCTGATGCCAACTTGATACCCTCCACCAATTACAGGAGGTGTCAGATCCTTATAGTGCTAGTAGATGGCGCGCGCTTCTCTTAGGCACTGGAGCAGGAGTCGGAATGCGCCCTAGGTCGTGCCTTATATGTCACGACCTATTCGGCGGGCGAATATCAAACTGGCTCCACTCAAAAAACCAAGTTGGGCTCTAAAAATCGGTCAAAAAATCCTGATTCCGAGGGTATAAGCGATTTTTCTGAGAGGCGAGCTGTCAAAGTCTCAGAATTTGCGTCGTCTGCTAATGAGCTGCCCCGCCAGTCTAGCCCATCCCACTAGTCCGCGCCGCCACCGGGTACTAGGCGAAACTGGTTTGGACCTGAAAGTCGGGAGGTGGCCGGATGAAGACTGTGGCACGGACCAAAGATGGCTGAGGATTATCCCAATTTATGCCCAGACCCGGGAGAGGCGCTGCTCTTTTGCGCCAGATTCGAATTGCCGAACTTTGACGGCTCGCCCTGGCCTTACCGTTCGTCTCTCAGGAAAACTGCTTATACCCTCGGAATCAGGATTTTTTTGCCCGATTTTTAGAACCCAACTTGTATTTTGAGTGGCGTGTCCGTTTAACACCCCGATTATCCATTGAAAATTGGTATAATGCCATCGTATCACCCAGGTGATAATAAACACAGCAATTACTATGAGTGGCAAAGTCCGTCCAATCCCCATTTTTACCAAACCCCTTAAAGACGGCAAACCTGGGCGACGTCCATTAAAAATTCAGGTGTTTACATGGCAGTGGCGGGGGAACTGGAGCAGGCGAAATACAATGGCCCTAATGGCGTAGGGGAGAATATTACAGCCTCCTGCATTATTCAAACGGGTGGTGCAGGGGCCTCCCTTGGATCATGGCGCCTGATAAGCGCCACCCGTCGTGGTAGGCACACACTAAAAAAAAAAAAAGGCAGAAGAGGACCAACCCCCCGTTTCCTTGAACCACGCCATCAAAGTTTCAGCCAGCAGCCATTAGGTTCCTTAAGTGGAGCCTTTATGATCCGGATTACTTAGCTCTCCTGGTAAAACTGGGCCGAGGTTTTTCCTCTCCCTCCCCCCCCCCTCAAAAAAAAGAGAGAGCATAGTACAGCATAGACGTGACTATTGCCCAAAATAATATTCCACATGTCCATATGTCGTGTCCTGGTAGGAAAAAAAGAATAACACCTTCCAGTTCACGCCCCCCTGTCACGTGTATGTTCATAATTCATCAGGGTGCACGCCATACAGAAACCTATTACCGCCGATGCCATCCTAGATATCCGGTCTCTCTCAAAAGGTGCACAAACTTCTCAATAATTCCTGAATAAGTCGCCGCAAACAATATTTGCCTGCGACGCCAGCTAGGCTCCAATAACAAGTTGCTGAACAATATTTTTGCCTATTTCAACTATATAGCCTACTATATGGATGCTAAACTTAAACTTAGCACTACTTCCAACGACACAAAGCAAACAAACCGAGAGTTCACAAACCTGAAAGTCTAAACGGTCTGTCTAAATATACAAACATATGGCATGCGGCGAATTAATATTTCATATGTTCACATTGCATGTGTACCAACTTCCAACTGCCAAAAAACTTGGGATGTACCTTCAACTATTTATTGCCGTTCCATATAGCCTAATTTCTGTTTTCTTTTCAAACAGTCCCAAGGTGCCAAGAAGGCAACTACGCACCTGTCTTTCTATAAGGGTAAACGACACTTTTAGCCAACCCTGTCGAACATTGGCTTGTACCTTCCAACCATCCAACCTGGACTAAGTTCGACGGCTCGGAATAAACCTCTCAGGCTTGCCACCAACAGTCGTAAGTCCATGGGCCAAATATCATCCCTCCTCATAAACTTACACGCTACATTTCGCAGCCAGCTCATTTGCTAACTTTAGCGTCGGTTGCGACTTGATCTGCTGTGATACATCCAGGCGCATTCGGAAGCGCGGGGGGGTCTCCATAAGGCTGGGGTAGGAATGCCACATACACTTCGCACCCCCCTATAGAAATTTATTGCCCTGGGAGCACCTAATTGCCTCAGGTGTTCCTCGCGACGGATGCTGGGCCTCCCTATTTCCCCTGGCCAGGCTGACACTGGTAGGGCCATCCGTATCCATTTGCCCCCACGCATTTTGGAAAATCTGAGAGCAAGTGTTTGTTCTGCGACTCCTCCTGGACACATAAATAAATTATCCTATTCGCCAGGCTCGGTGTCCAATTGCCTCCCCACCTTCATGACGCATCATTCATAATAAGGATGCTAATTATTATTATATCGCATCGGTCCGAATAGCACTGTACGTCTAGCGTCCTCTATAAAGCACATTAGAAGTAAAAGTAGGCGGTTTTTTTTCTTCTTCTTCGAATAGTGACTGTCCATCACTTCTTATTAGTCCATGTGTGCCATGTGTGCCTGATTATTTTTAAATATTTAAATATTGTTAAATTATTTTTCAGATAGATATTGTAAATTAGGAAAATTATTTTTCAACTAGATTTTTTTTTTCATTACCCCACGGGGGGAGTTATGCTACTCCTTAGGGGGGGGGGGGGTTACCACCATNGGGGATGTGCAAAGTGCAAGTGCAATGTCTCTAATCGTCATTTTGTGAACTCCCCCGGGTGGCTTAGTCTATCGGAAATTGCCACCCGAAACGAAGCCAGAGATGGCCCAACTCTGCACGAAAGAAGGTGGGAACCCCGGGTGGGGATTGAACCCGGGACCTTAACTTCCGTGGGCGCGCGCGTTACCGCGGCGCCACTCCGTCTCCCCCATTTTTCAACTAGATATTGTAAATTAGAAAAATTATTTTTCAAATAAAGATTTTAAACGAGGAAAATTATTTTTCATATAAAGATTTTAAATAAGGCAATTTTCCTAATTTTAAAATATTTAAATATATATATTTCAATAATTCAGGCACACATGTACTAATAAGACGTAATAGACAATGTGTACAAACACTGTTCCTCATTTAAAATGAATTTTGTTTAGAAATCAGGCATACATGACATGGACTAATAAGAAGTGATAGACGGTGTGTACACAGTATACACTATTCGAAAAAACCCTTCTACTCATGATATATTCACCCCAATGCAATGTCACCAAACCCTCCATTTTCCAGAAGGGGGTTGGAACGGGAAAGGGTTATTATAACTGCAACAGGCATGGAGGGTCGTGGTTGGCGTCCATTGGCCAAGAGGTCAACGTCAGTGCGTGTCCGCATGCACAGTATGCACATACGCAACCTATCCAACTGTCCCTGATTGACGAACGAATAAACAGTTGCGGGGGTGGGGGGTGGAAAGAGCCTCAACAGAATATTCATGATGGGGGAGTTTTTTCCCAGTTTCAATTTTACTGTGGGATATATTTTCCCCTTCCGAAAATTATACCCTTCGAACCCCCCAAAAAACCGCAAATTTTGAGAAATCACGCATAATCATCAAAATGATTACGCCTATTACGAGGGTAATCACCATCCTGTACCAGCTGCAAGTGGACAACATGTGCATTTACACAGCACCGATTTACTGACCTCCTGTCCAATGTGACCTGACCACCGAGTACCCTTAAAACTTCGTTACCATCAGTCCTGCCCTGATGAAACGGTCCCCTTAATGAAATCATGACCCTGTAATTACTGGCAGTTGGCTAATCACCTGTACGACACTGTCCATGTCTGGCAGACTCTGTACAAAAAAAAAAAAAACACCCATGGCCTCTTATCGATTCTCTCGCACGCCAGGTATTGATTCGCCATAAAAATGTGCCCGTACCTAAGGCTGTTGATGTTGTCCTACAGTCCTATTGTGCTAGAAAATATCGGCCCAGGCAAAATTCAGCCAGCAACAATAGGCATTATATCGCTTCAATACGAAATCGTCTCAATATTGCTGCCCTACACTGAACCACTTTCCTCAAATATGCCTCAGATATGTTTGTGCCAAGTCTACTCGAATCACGCTCTTATTTCTGCATACGAAGACTACGTACCAAACCTATACCGGAGTAGCGTATGTACTGTATAGAAACATGAGCTTGAGTCGAGTCGACTTTTTCTCATTGGACTAAGGGAAATGAGGCTGACATTGTTGATTCCGGATATAACAGACATCAATGGATCGGGGGGTGAAAGTCCGTTATAGCCAAATCGCCTATTTTTTCAACAAATACACAAAGTTTTCTGCTTTCGATATGCTTATAATGCACACTACTGCATTTATTAATGAAACTATCCACAAAATGCAAAATTAGGTCACCCGAAAATGTTGGACATAAATCGAGGCATACTGCCAGCGACATTTTCCGAAGCGGCAGAAGAAGGAATCTCGCTCGCCCGGCTTGCAGTATCCTTATCTTCAATTCCTTTTTCTGCCACTTCGGAAAATGTCGCTCGTAATATGCCTCGATTAATGTCCAACACTGTACAAATCCCCCTCCTTGTTAGTGAAGAACCTATTGCAACAAATCTCAAAATGGTACGTCAACCCGCCTGTAAAGTAGACTTGCGCGGATAGAGTAAACAGGCAAAACCGGAAGTTTGCCATGAAGCCTATTTCGACCATGCTGAATCCGAATCCGAAAACAGTTTGCCGTAATCTCCTGCAATTTAGGCCCTGATACCTGTCCACAGACACCGGACGGACAGATCCGTTCTATATCTTGCTTTTTTGAAGTGTGTGTGGGATTACTAGCTACAAGGTCGAATCTGGTGTACATCTTGACAGTGTGTTACATACAGAAGCAGCGTGGGTTCCTTATCTAGCTTGGAAGGGGCGAAACGTGAAGGGGTGAGACGGGGAGGCGCGTCGACACGCGTGCATTAAAATTTCAGGCCCAGACGAGCACATCATGTAAGCTGAACGCATGGGGGACCGTAATTACCCGCCGCACGCCCAGAGTCCTAGCACAGGAAATGCGAAAAAGGAAAATTCGTTAGGTTTATGGATTTTTCTCTTTCCCACCCCTCCAACCCCCACCCCCCCCCTGTTCCCACACACCCACCAACCTCCAATGCGCCGCCTTTGCCCCTTTTTACATATGTGGCGCGTATGCACATAGGACAGTTGAGACGGAATGACGGTTAGTCACTTAGCTGGCCCCGTTTGCTTGCTTCAAAAACATTTCGCAAATCGCTCAGGCGGATGGATAGGGGCAAATGCCCTTTAACATGATGAAGCTCCCTCAAACCCCTAAGGGGTGTTCATAACTTTCGATCCACCAGTTCATTACAGTACTATATAGCTCAAAAAGAGGTGGCGATATGCATCGAAATTGTCTTCTACAGCCCCGTCACTCCTACCCCAGCCTTATGGACACCACTGTGAGCTTAGTTGCTCTCGATGTGGCTCTGATGTCGTTCCTCAGTTCCTACGGCGGTTCCTGGGGACGAATCGTTGCACTGAAGCTGGATCCGGAGCAACAGGGGTCTCCATAAGGCTGGGGTGGGAGTGACACGGGGCTGTACAGTGTTGGACATTAATCGAGGCTCTGGTGGCTAGCGACATTTTCCGATTCGGCAGAAGAAGGAATCAGAGATAAGGATACTGCCAGCCGGGCGAGCAAGATTCATTCTTCTGCCACTTCGGAAAATGTCGCTATAGCAGTATGCCTCGATATATGTCCCAACTCTGTACAGTCAGTACCAGACTGGACCACTAAATGAGCCTCCAGCAGAGGTGCTACCTCCCCCTGATGCAATAACCAGCACTCCCCAGGCAGCACCTCTGTTAAGAGGCTAATTTATTGGTCTAATCTGGTACTGACTGTATAGCCCCGTATCACTCCCACCCCAGCCTTAAGGAGACCCCTGTGAGCTTAGTTGCTCCGGATCCAGCTGCAGTGCAACGATCCGTCCCCAGGAACCGCCTTAGGAACTGGGGAACGACATCAGCGCCACATCGAGAGCAACGAAGCTCACAGGGGTCTCCATAAGGCTGGGTTAGAAGTGACGGGGCTGTATATGACATTATCAATGCATATCGCCACCTCTTTTTGAGCTCTATACACCATAGTTGCTCCGGAACTGAAGAAAGACTGGATTGTACAGTACTGCACAGTCATGAAAATGAGTATCTTACCTGACTAGACCATGAAATTAGCCTCCAACACAGGTGCTGCCTAGGGGAATGCGATTCATTGCATCTAGAGACCATTAATTTGTTGTTGTTGTTGTTGTTGTTGTTGTTGTTGTTGTTGTTGTTGTTGTTGTACCCCGGGCTAGGGCCCTAGGCCCTCTTAGGGGAGTGGAATACCACCATTCGGTGCACGGGACAGTATAGGGTAATGAGGGAGGGACACTGCTAGTGCAAGTGCAATGTCTCAAGTTGGGGGTGCAATCCCTCAGGGGGCCAGTTCGCCAAGATGCCCCCTAGATGCGGGTCAGACAACCACCACCGACACCGCACCTCCTCATGGACGGAACAAGGATAGGAAAGGAAGGAAGCGGTTGTGGCCTATTATTTAGGAAGCAATCCCGGAATTATCATGGGGAGACCGTGGGAAACCACAGAAAAACACGGTTAGAATTGCCAGCCCCGGGACCTCCCGATTAGCAGTCGAACACCTTATCGCTTATCCACTCCACCAAACTGCTTCGGTGGGAGGCAGCACCTCTGCTGGAGGCTAATTTCTTGGTCTAGTCTGGTAAGATACTCATTTAACTGACTGTACAGAGTACTGTACAATCCAGTCTTTCTTCAGTTCATTCCAGTCCTTCCAGATGTAAGATCTGTAAAGAATTTCCTTCCCCCAAACCTTCCCCAATCCCTGGCTCGTTCCTGTCTCCATTCTTCACCCTGTCCTGGCCAATTCGGTCCGCAACATTGTCACATACCCGCCACCCCCAACAGCCCTTTGTCTAACTAGATGGCCAAGAACGCGAAGACTTCAGAAGAAGGTGGGAATCGCGCCATATTGCCCTCTCAACTCTTCTAAAAAAGTCACATTCCGGAGCTGCCAACAGATAAAAATACTCCACTACTTTTTGGCTCTATACCTTTTCAACCTGTTGATACCCCCGCTATACAGTTGTTCAAACCACGCACCTTCGCCACACCGCAAATTGCAGAACTTCCCCTTTTCAAAGCTGGAAAAATATGGGAACGGATGAGATAACCCTTCTCCAGTCTTCCGGAAAACCAAATACGGATTTCGCGATACTCAATTTCTACGGACGACTGAGAAAGCCTAGAACCCGATCGACTGTGCCTTTACTTTCACTGGTGCTCAGAGAACCGAAGAGGGGCTTTTTCAAACTCCTTTGAACCCCTCAATCTCTTGGGCGCGTGTCGAAAAACCTGACACTGTATATATTTCCCCTATTTCGAACCGGACGGTTCCGTGACCTCCAAGTGTGCGGGGATTCACACACGAACCAGGTTTTTTGCGCAGTCATTCAAGGTCAGGGTCGCATTTCGCAAGTATTAATGACTGGACCAGCCCATACTCCTACCCGAGCCTTATGGAGACCTCCCAGCTGTAGGGAGTGGAGTTGCCGTTTCAGCGCTGAGGTGACGATCCTAGCGGACGAGTATGCCTTTTCAGTACAATCCACGACCTTATACTCCGGATATAACAGACTTCATGGGACCGAGGAAATCAGCCTGTTATAGCCAAATCGCCATTTTTGCAACGAATACACAAGGGGTAGAATTTTCGTCATACTACTAGTTACTGCTAACTTAGCAGTACCATTGCCCTACACTGGTACTGCTAAGTTAGAAGTAATTAGTAGTAAGGCGAAAATTCAACTCAAGGTTTCTACTTTCCATATGCTTATAATGGCCACTACTGCATTCATTAATGAAACTATCCACAAAAGTGCAAAATCAGCTCACCCGTTAATTAGGCAGGACGAAAAAAATAATCAGGAATTTTATTCTGCCGTCCCCTTGTTGCCAAATATACCAGAAAAAGGATGATTGTGAGTGGCTCAGATCAGTGACAGATGCGAAAATCACCCCCTCCAGTATTCTCTGCCTTCCTGCACATGGGAAATGAAGTGAAATAATCAAAAACAGTATAATTTACCAACGAGGGGCCAAGAAATGGTCTGTTATAGCCGAGGTGAGGTGAAAATGAGTTTGTTATAAGAAGTAAAAATATACAGGGCCTTATGGAAGTATGACGGGACCGGCTTTCGAGTGCGTCATAACCGAGGCTGTTATATCCAGACCGCTGAGACTCCTACCCCAGCCTCATGGAGACCCCCGTGCCGTTATCCGCAGTAAGTGGGATTGCCGTTTCAGCCCTGCCGGGGCGGGGGCTCAAAATGGCGATCGTGGCATACGATTCTGCATTTAGTACAATCCACGGTCTTATAATATCGACTCGCTACGATAGGTGGTGGGTCTTCGCACCCCCCATCCCCTGTTGGGCTTCGCCCCTATAATATCGATGCGAAGTGCTAGATGCAGAATCGTCCGCCAGGATCGCCACAGCAGTTCAATGAAGCTGCTCTACGCAAATGGTAAATCACTCGTCAAGTCCGTTGTACGCTCAACCGCCGAGTGATTCACCCATTGGCTTTACATGCCTTTACGAAGCACCCGCGGGCACGCGATTGGCCGCGCTCGCCCGGAGCTCCGCCCAACTTCAAACGGACGAAGCCTCAAGTGAGGACGGACGACGCCTGCAGTGAGGAAGGGCGGAGCCTAAAGTGTAGTCCCATTCACCTGCAGGTGCCCCGAACAAGGCAGCCGCTTGCAACTGAAGCGCCAGGGTACGCTCGTCCTCCGTCGGCATACCAGTCTCCGGTACCCATCCGTTGGCCATCAGAGCCGCAGCGTCTGTCATCTTCATCTCCGCGATGTCAAGCACACTCCTTCCGTTCCTTTGTCCACAAATTCCTGTCGCTGTCACCCTCCTGACCGGGACACCGGTATAAAAGTGTCAACGCTTGTCGGCGTCTTCACGCTGCATCATATCCGGACCGTAAAGCAATGCCCCTGAGTCTATCATTAGGCCCAGAACGACGATGTTATTTTTAGTCGGCAATTTTAAGGTGCGATTTCCGTTTATTAATCAGATTTATCGCTTGTTCTGGATTTACCGTCTGTTAATAATTAAACACTTTCATTCGAACTGACACTTCGGCTTAAAACCACGAATATAAAATCGACCCATTGCTAGTACACACTCGCGGTATTTCGAACACCTGACCATTAATCATTCCGGTCCATTAGCGGCAACAGATGGTCCAAGATGTTCCCGGCCTGTTCCGTCATTAAAACGACAACCGATGCCAGCAACCTACCCTAGCAATACAAAAAAAAAAAAAACTGGAAATCCCCTAAAACCCTTCTAGGAATCCGGACAATTCCACCAGCGAAAGAATGACGCACCCACGCGCTCTTTTCCTTTGTTTGTAAACAACGGACACGCGACACGCCCCGGGTCACCACAGGTCACAGACTACCAGCGTCCCGAATACTCCATACCCTCTTATCTCCTCGGCTACACCCACCCTAGTAACGTGAAACCGCACGGAACTATTTTTAAAATAGTAAGGAAGGGAGGGCCGAAAAAAATGGCGCACCGTTTCTCACCCCGCTTCAAGTGATTCATAATATTCTTGGGCCGAAAACTGCGAATGTTGCACTTGCCAAAAAGGAGGTTGCGGTGGTGTGGGTGGGGGTCCTTTCCACACATGCCTGTTGAGTCGGACACGCTTCCTGGCTCCTAATGGATGCCTAAGGAGGCGTTTCAACTCGGGCTACATCTGGCCACATGGGCTCTTAAAGCGCCAATTACAACCGAATTTTTTTAAAATGGCACCACCGCGGGGTAAGTTCCTCTCTGGGAAATCCCACCAGAGACGACGCCTGGGCTTCGTCCGGCGGCCAGGATCGCCGGACGAAGCCCCGAAACGAAGCTCACGGGGGTCTGCACACGGCTGGGCCAGTACCGAGGGTAGGGCTGTGAGATATTTCGATATATCGACTGTCGATACGATATTTTCATAATATCGAAGTTGCGATATCCGGCGCTTGGCGATGTATCGAATATCGCGATTTTTCGATGTCTGTTCGACGTCGGTTTTCGGTTTTTTTCGATATTTTCGATGTCGGTTTTCGATGTCGATTTTTCGATTTTCGATATATCGACTTGGATTCGATATTTTTAAGTATCGAAAGTCGACATGTAATTTCGGATATCGCACAGCCCTAAACGAGGGGTTACCCACTCTGGTAATCCAGTGTACACTTCGTTTGTTAATCATGATAATCATGATAACCACGCAGAAATCAAAGGTAATCATGATAATCATGCAGAAATCGAAGGTCGTCGTCGTCGTCGTCATCATCATCATCATCATCATCATCATCATCATCATCATCATCATCATCATCATCACACTTCCCTATGAGGGGTAGTCAGCGATGAAGGGAGACGCAGGCTAACCCAACATAATTATGAACTAAACCTCAAAGGTCAAAGGTAATCATGATAAGCATGCAGAAATTACCTTTGATTTCTTCATGCTTATCATGATTACCTTTGATTTCTTCATGCTTATCATGATTACCTTTGACTTATGCATGATTATCATTATTACCAAATCGAAGGTAATAATGATAATCATGTAGAAATCAAAGGTAATCATAAGTAATCACAAGTAATCATAGAGATTTTCCAGATAATCATGAGGTAATCTTGGACATCACTGGTTCTCATAAGGTAATCTGGGCAATAATGTGTAATCACAAGGTAATCTAGGGTACTCGCATGGTAATCTATGATACACTGTTTAGGAGAGTGGGTAACCCCTTGGGTAGGAGTATCCGGACGCTGCTCTTGGCCATGAATCGAATTCATTCTAGACACTGCGGGCCACAGGCCAATGGATTCCAGAATTAGAATGATTCACAAGCATGGCCCCGGGGGCCATATGTGCATTTAAAAACTAAGTTTCCCCCGCCCATTCAGCCTTTGAAGGTGCCAGCGTCACCCACACTTTATCGCATATTGGAGCACGAAATTTTGTGCTCATCATATATATATATGTATATTGCATACAGGGCAGGGGTTGGCCGAATGCACAGTTAAATGGTAATAAAATCCACATGTCGGCTGATAACAGGGTATGAATTATTATTAAATCCACATGCGACAGCGTCAGATTAATTCTGTAATAAAAGAAATACCACGGAGGACCACCATTAATGCTGCATGGTCCTGGACATTGATTCCGGCAGCTTCTGACCTCCAATGGTCAGTGTGGGTGACAGTACCCCCCCAATCCGAAGATACGAAAATTTTCAGCCGCAAGGACACCCATTTATTAAGGAGGGGTCTGGGTGGGTGGCGAAGAATTTCGCGAGGCGATGGGCGAGGCCGCGGGAAATATTTTGGACCCCCACTTCGGGAGGCCGTCGTGGTGGGGGTGCAAGTCGAAAATCTATAAGCTGCATGCACCCTCTAAATGGCATACCTGTCGTGCGAGCATGAAATATGCATGGTCAGTGGGGGGTGCACCGACCTGTTTAGTACTGACATGTCAAAAAAATTCCTGTCCAATGCATCCATTGTGTGACCTGACCTCTCCAGGTAGTCACTCCTGACCCCATAAATCACCTCAGGGTCATGGTCGTTGCATACAGCTTAATTATTAGATCTAGCCTCGCTCTAAGCTGCATACACGAACTGTACCCTCCACCCAGGCTCACCACTAGACACCCGCAGCCATCTAGTGGAGGGGGATTCACACTGTAACAAACAGGGGTGATCTAGTGATGGGCCTGGGTGGAGGCTAGCATTTGCATATTGAGCCTAGAGCGAGGCTAGGTCGAACAAATTAGGTTGTGGGCAGCCTAGTGCATTATTCAGTTTTAATAATGTGAAACAGTAGCACCTTGCAAAACTTCCTCCTTCTCCAAGGCCAACGGGGTGTGTGCGTACATGTCTTGCGTACCTAGAAAGTATGTTGTGCAAAGACACAAGAAGTCAGGACGACGCCCGTAAGGCCTCTAAAGGAACCCCCTGCAAATTACATCTAGCCCCAATGTCTTTACTAGGTAAGTAGTAGTCGTGGCGGTGCCATCAAATTTGAATGTGTGCAGAGAGGGGCGGAAACTCCCCAGGTCCTGAAGCCCTCTAATCGAGTGAGATGAGAAGGGCTGAGCAACCACCCTGAAGTATCCTTGTTGACCACATGGGTGTGTCCCACAGAATAAAAATTTCTTAGAAGCCGTCCATGCTATCGGCTTTTAGCCTCCAGGACGCCCGCCTGCCAAACTGTGTCATTAATTATTAGTCCCGCCAAATGTTCCACTTGCAGCCAGTGTTGTGTGTCAACAAATGGTCTCCCTAGAAACTGTTGCCGGGGCTATAGCCCCCCCTCTTTGCTACAAACACACTGGGGGCCCCCGCCCCGGTCCCTCCTGCCATATGCGGATTTTTCTGACAGCACCACCCCCCCCAGAAAAAAAAGGTCGATTCAAACATGGGGACACAAAAAAAAGTAGATGGGCGACGCCCCTCCTTTGCCCATAGAATGCACACAACATACTTCTCGCCTCCGGAATTGACAATTTATCAGATAAATGCGTGTTGTCATATCGCATCCAGTTTCCCAAAGCTTCCGGTTGATAAGCCGCTAGCACTTGGCAAAGGTTGGCAAACGCACAATGGCTATGTCCCAGTATGTGGCTCAAAACATTTCGGGTGTGGACGTGGCCAGGATATGAACTGAATGACGCACTGCTGTCCAACTAAAAAATTTACCAATTAAATAAAATGCAAACACATGTAAACCGGCACTAATAATAATAATAATAATAATAATAATAATAATAATAATAATAATAATATCATGTGGCTGAAAATAGGTTAGGGCATTCCTCGTAAAATTCCATTGCATGGTCAAGGTATGGTTGCGACACTTACTTCCCACACACGTACAAAGCAAGGCCAGGCATGGCTTCTTGCACAGCTGATTCAAGGGCATGAGGCACCCAGCCTTATTATTTTGCGGAGTATATGAGCCTTGAAAACTTTTGCACAGGAAATTTCTTTCATAGCCATGATCCCGACGCCAAAAATATCCCAGCAGGTGAGTTGCGAGTTAAGTGCGGCTTGTCTTACCTGCCCACATTGCTCTGCTCCTGACGGCACACCAGTCGTGCTTGGACTAACCCTTTTTTCCGTCTCTTACATAACGAGGAAGCTTCCTGGTATCAGGCCTCTTCCTATCTAGTGGCCTATATGTTTGCCTCACTTTTTTTCCCCCCCAAACAAGATAGCGCGTGGGCTCTGATAGGGGCTGGCTGGGTGATTTTTATCATGCCGCTTCCATTTTTGGCAAGTGTGAGCAAAACAAACTCCTTGGCATCCTTGCTCGTATTTTGTACTACAGGGTCGTGGCTTTGCCCACATGAAACAGGTGTTGCCATTATCAAGGTACTGTGCAAGGCCGGAGTGAGGCATGTAGCACATGTGTTTGGAACAGGTTCCCCTGCATTCATCTTTTCTCAGCAGGAATGCGACAACAAATAATGAATCTTCACTGCTGCGGCCAACGAATAGTTGCCACTTTTGGCAGTTAGCTCGTTAAATATCGCTAGTTTTGCGGCCTGTACAAAGTTCGTCTTCATTACACCCGAGCTATGATAATATCGGAAAGGTAAAGGTCCACCTGTTAATATGTTGTAACAACGTTTATAAATTTCTAGGAATAATTTCAGCACATATTGATTCTGATGCAACAAGTGACATTTATGATGAAAAATAGTCCAAATGCATACACACCACATTATTTAAGTCATCATTGTGCAATGAAAAGGACTGAAAACGAGGTCACTATCACTATAGTCTTTTGCAAGCATTTACTGCGTGCCATCCATGCCTCAATAAGACTAGGTTCCGACTAGATTACGCTCACTTCCTTATTGCCTTCTCCTTTTAAACCCACGTACATATTAGGACAACCCAATATCAAGCCTGCCGCAACGTAGAACATCATTGTCCTAAAACTCCACTGCGGCCTTGCATCAATTAAAACTACATTCCTAATGAAGGCACTCCCCAAGTTGCCTCAACCGAGATGGGAATCACACAATATGCAACGGCAAGCCAGGAAGCCTCCCAGGAGGGATGGCCGCACTCCAAGACTTCCATTAAACTGATACAAAAGGTATGCATCTTGGCTTTCATACAACTACCATGTAGGTTCAATTACCTCGGCTTGACGTATTGAACGAAACTTTGCCGAGTTGCCGCATGGACATTTACATATCATGCAGAAAAATTGTTGCGGTAACGCCTTAATTTTCAAGCTGCACTTTCATCCTTTTGTGCATGAACTACCGGTACGTGCCACTTATCTTTTATCCTCATTTTGCGTCGAAAAAATGCAAACGGCAGATTACAATGCAAGACAGCTTAATAGTATCAGCGCACTGAACAATGCGCTATTCAGGCACACCCCCGTAGAATTTTATACAAGGATAACAGTGCGCCATTTAGATTATTCATCATCTCACTATCGGCATCACAATAAGAACATTTGGCCCAATAACACAGTGAACTGGATACTTGATCCGCGCAGAACACGAGCGCTCACAATGGAATGGCCACGGGCACATTGTAATAAAGCCAGCCCATTAAAAGTTATGCCGGCTCATGTTACACCGGCACACGACCTTACGGCCAACAGTGTTCCGTCACCTTATCAAGCTACAGTGCGGCCAACCAATGTTCCGGCGTACCTAGGCCTAAGGGTGGCATGTTCCATCCCATCCCTTTCGAACCCTGGAGTCAGTGCAAATAAACAGAACATAAAATTAAATGAAGAGAAAATATTTACCAGAAAAAAATCGGAAGTGGCCCAGGGTCCTACCTTCGCCGTAATAGTCCATCATTTTTGGTCCGCGTCGACGCCACTCACCATTTTCATCCATCACCGGTTCAGTGGGGGGATGGTAGGGGTTGCTTTTGTGGGGCCGGGGCTGTGCTGGGGCGGGCCTCGGTCGGGCGGTGAGACGTTTGGGGGGGACGCGGCGGCGGTGGTCACACAAAACGCGGGCGGGGGACGTACAAGGCAGGCCCTCTTTTTTTCTCTCTCTCTCTGACTCCCTCGTTCTTCCTTCAGCTTCAGGCTTCGGTGGGGCAGGCGGGATGGAAGCGGCTACCGCGGGATTCGGCCCCTAGGTCGCCCCCCGAGCGGACATCTTGGAGGTCCCTAGCTTCCGATTGGCTGGAGCGGGAAGATGGCGGGCCGTAAGCGTGGGTCACGTGGTGTCTGAGCCTGGTTCTGATTGGGTGGAGCTGCAAGATGGCGGTGGTATGGTTGCGCAATGGGGGCGGCCATGTTTGGGTGACAGGGCTGCGGGTGGTTGCGCAATCGGCCGGGAGTGGCGCTAGTGTCCAACAACGCGGCTTGGAAACAGCTGCTTAAAATAACTGTTTTGCATATAATATTAAATTAATTACATTAAATTACAACGTTATTAATTATGTACGAACCGGGAACAAACACGTCAATTAATCATTAAATCATGTTGTATGTGCGCCGCCATTTTTAATCCAAACACATCCGCTTGAAGCTGAACCGGTCTGAACTGTTCAGAAGGAATTTATTGACCTATTGACCTCCAGGCAGGATGGCGCTTCAGTACAAATACCTAGGTAGCACTGGACTTAAAGTGTCCAATATATGCCTTGGGACCATGACCTTTGGCACCAGCGGGACACCGGTATGTGGCCGTACATGCATGAAGTACCGGTACTGGTACGCTAATAAAATAATTTAGGTGCGACCAGGTCAGTGTAATGAGGAAGAGTCGCACCAGCTGCTGGACCGGTTTGTTTCGGCTGGAGGCAACTACATCGACACGGCCAATGTGTACCAGGATGGCAACTCGGAGGAGATTGTCGGGACGTGGCTGGAAAAGTAATTCGCCTCGTCAACACCTTTACACTTACACTCACGAGCTATTACAATTGTAGGCAGGATCGTCACAAGATAGTGCTTGCCACCAAAGTGCGCTTCACGATGGACTCCAGTCCAAATGGGGTTGGGCTGAGTCGCTCGCATATCCTCTGGAGCGTCGAGGAAAGCCTAAAGCGGCTGCGTACCCGTTACATTGACTTGTACCAGGTGAGACAACATCTTACAACTGCCTGACAAAATAACATTGAAAAAATTGGCAGATTCATGGATGGGACTGCGGCACACCGATTGATGAGACCCTGAGGACCCTCTCCGACCTGGTGCGTTGTGGTAAGGTCCGCTACATCGGGGCCAGCAACGTGACTGGATGGCAGCTGCAGAAGATTCTGGATTTGAGCCGCTTCATGGGCATGGAGAAGATGGTGACACTGCAGGCCCAGTACAACCTCCTGTGTCGAGAGACGGAGTGGGAGCTGGGGGAGGTCTGCAGGGAGGAGGGGGTTGGGCTGTTGCCGTGGAGTCCTCTCAAAGGGGGGTTGCTCAGCGGGAAGTTCAAGAGGGGGATGGAGTCCGCACCTGAGGGATCCAGGATTGAATGGGCAGGGAGGGTTGGCATGGCGTCACAGAGCCATCCAAAATGGGAAGACTTCTCCAAGTCAGACAAGGTGGTATCCTACTGCTGCTAGTAAGATAAATGGTGGTAACAAAATGTTGCATTGCAGATGTGGGACCTTCTGGATGCCATGTCAGACATTGCTGGTCGTCATCAAAAGACGGTGGCACAAGTGGCCTTGAATTGGCTTCTGTGCAATCCCATTGTGTCATCAGTCATCATTGGTGCCAAGACAATGTCGCAGCTGGAAGACAACCTGGAAGCTGGGACAGGCTGGGAGCTGACTGCAGACGAGAAAGCCCAGCTGGATTCCCTCTCTCAAGTGGAAATTCCCTACCCATACGAGATGGTCAACCGGGTTAACGTCAACCGGAAGAGATAAAATAGCGAATAACTCCAATACGTTTGCAGCATCTGCCTGACCACAAGGACCAACAACTCTTTTCTCTGGGGAACTGTCTGATTTGTTAATTTTGTACACATTTATGGATATCAGATAATAAATGCATGTTATGTAATTGGCACATATTTGCCCATCAGGATGATCCTGTCACAACCATGTCCCACCAAGTACGAACAATGGTTGCAGCCTCTTTTGTTGTCACAGTAGATGAGGGAACAGCTCATTGATGGATAAGGCCACGGATTTTCCTCAGAAGTCATATAGTCAATCCCAGACTGGAACAAATAATTCTTATGTGGACAGTTACATTTAACAAACTGTCGATAATTATAAAATCTAATTATCATGGGGGGGGGGGGGGNGGGATTACGATGTTACTCGTTAATGCAGGTGGGCCAACTAATTGCAGTTTCATTATTGACAGTCACTTCTATTCTCTTGTTGCAATATGTTGTGCAACATTCTGCAATAATACTAAACCTACTGGCCGATGCAACGAATCAGAGATATGCAACATATCGCTATGATAATATGGAATGATAACATCCTGTTCAGTCGACTCCCGAGCATCAGTTTGCTACTACATCTCGATAGCACCAGTTGATTCATCTACAAGCAGGATGCCACTTCAGTACAGATATTTGGGCAACACTGGCCTCAAAGTGTCCAACATTTGCCTTGGGACCATGACCTTTGGCATCAGAGGGATGACCCTGGGTGGCACCAGGAGGGTGGTAATCATGATTCTAGCAATTTTAATCACATTTATCAAGCCATTTCAAGGTCATGAAAATAATTGCTGGATTTAATCAGATGCGACCGGGCCAGTGCAACGAAGAAGAGTCACACAAACTCCTGGATCGATTTGTGTCTGTGGGTGGAAATTTCATCGACACCGCCAACATATACGAAGATGGAAATTCTGAAGAAATTGTTGGGACATGGCTGGAAAAGTAATTTCTCTTTTAACATTAATCACTTAACAACGTGAAAATGTCTATACACAATTTTGCTTGCAGGCAAGATCGTCACAAGATTGTCCTTGCCACCAAAGTACGCTTCCCAATGGACTCCAGTCCAAATGGGTTGGGGCTGAGTCGCCCACACATTCTCTGGAGCGTAGATGAAAGCCTAAAGCGGCTGCGTACCGATTACATTGACTTGTATCAGGTGAGAGGACACCGTAATGGTCCATGGCAAAATAATAGCCACACTCTTACAGATTCACGGCTGGGACAGTGCCACCCCAATTGAAGAGACCATGCGGACCCTCTCCGACCTGGTGCGTTGTGGTAAGGTCCGCTACATCGGGGCCAGCAACGTGACTGGTTGGCAGCTCCAGAAGATCCTGGGCCTGAGTCGCTTCATGGGCATGGAGAAGATGGTGACCCTGCAAGCCCAGTACAGCCTCCTGTGTCGAGAGACCGAGTGGGAGCTGGGGGAGGTCTGCAGGGAGGAGGGGGTAGGGCTGCTGCCATGGAGTCCTCTCAAAGGGGGGTTGCTCAGCGGGAAGTTCAAGAGGGAGATGGAGTCCGCACCCGAGGGATCCAGGATTGAGTGGGCAGGGAGGGAAGGGTGGATCTCACAGAGCCATCCAAAATGGGAAGACGTCTCCAAATCAGAGAAGGTGGTATCCTACTGTGGATAGTAACGTAAATGGTGGTAACAAAATTTTCCATTGCAGATGTGGGACCTTCTGGATGGCATGTCAGACATTGCTGGTCGTCACCAAAAGACGGTGGCACAAGTGGCCTTGAATTGGCTTCTGTGCAATCCCATTGTGTCATCAGTCATCATTGGTGCCAAGACCATGTCGCAGCTGGAAGACAACCTGGAAGCAGGGACAGGCTGGGAGCTGACGGTAGATGAGAAAGCCCAGCTGGATTCCCTCTCTGAAGTGAAAATGCCATACCCTTATGAGATGGTCACACGAAAGAACCTAAACAGAAAACGATAAAAAGTTCACAGATAATCAAAGGTGTGGGTCATTAATATCTACAATGTATTTGCAATTCCCACCTGACTACAATAAACCCAACAAGCCTTCTCCTCACTTCCTGTACCACATCTGCAGGGTCTGCATCCGCGTTATCTTCTTCTGCAGCTGGAGGATGCCATACATCAGAGCCTCAGCTGTTGGAGGGCACCCTGCAACCATGGTTATTGTAATTTTGATTCATGTCGAGGGCACTAAATCGCAACATACCTGGCACATAAATGTCCACAGGGATGATTCTGTCACTGCCACGAACCACCGAATATGAGCAGTGGTAGCTGGTAGTAGCTTCCTCCGTTGCCGCACCTACCCATCGTGGTTCAGGCATCTTTACGAGGAAAAAGCAGGTGCTATAGTACAGTCACAAGGAGTAAGGTAGCAGACCTGAAGCTCAAATTAGCTTCCTCTTCACGACTTGTGAGGAGTGCCTCTCTTGGAGGCTATACCTGGAATTGTCTGTATAGACAATTGCAGTATACCCAGTATACCTAATCATACACCTTCCTGAGTGCTGGTGATGTCTTGTAAGTGAGCGTCGCAGCCACAATGATAACATCCGCCTGCCTAGCGGACGCCCTGAACACGACCCGCTGGCACAAAAAAATTATCATGTGGACAATTACATTTAACAAACTGATGACAATTATTAAGTCTCACTAATTATCATGAGGGGGAAATATTAGAATGTTATCGTTAATGAAGAAGGTGAGGCAACTAATGGCAGGAATCATGGTGGGAATGAGGACATGAATTGCCAGTTTCATTATTGACAGTCACTTCTATTCTCTTGTTGCAATATGTTGTGCAATGTTCTGCAATAATACTAAATATACTGGCCTACACAACGAATCAGAGATATCAACATATCGCTATGATAATATGGAATGATAACATCCTGTTCAGTAGATGCCGAGCATCAGTTTGTTACTGCATCTCGATAGCACCACTTGATTCATCAACAAGCAGGATGCCACTTCAGTACAGATACCTGGGCAACACCGGCCTCAAAGTGTCCAACATTTGCCTCGGGACCATGACCTTTGGCACCAGAGGGATTACCTTGGGTGGCACTAGGAGGGCGGTAATCATGATTCTGGCCATTTTTCTACTAATTCTTAAATCAGACAATTTTATCACGATTATCAAGCCATTTCAAGGTCATGAAAAAGGTTGCATGACATTCCGGTACGGTAACATTAAATGTTCAGCAATTATTATAACTATTAAAATTCCCATGTTAATTGCTGTATCAGATGCGCCCAGGCCAGTGCAATGAAGAAGAGTCGCACAAACTCCTGGATCGATTTGTGTCTGTCGGTGGTAACTTCATCGACACTGCCAATGTGTATGAAGATGGCAACTCGGAGGAAATTGTTGGGACGTGGCTGGAAAAGTAATTTCTCTTGTAGCATTAATCACTTAACAACGTGAAAATATCTATACACAATTTTGCTTGCAGGCAAGATCGTCACAAGATTGTCCTTGCCACCAAAGTACGCTTCCCAATGGACTCCAGTCCAAATGGGTTGGGGCTGAGTCGCCCACACATTCTCTGGAGCGTAGATGAAAGCCTAAAGCGGCTGCGTACCGATTACATTGACTTATATCAGGTGAGAGGACACTGTAATGGTACTTGGCAAAATAATAGCCAAACTCTTACAGATTCACGGCTGGGACAGTGCCACCCCAATTGAAGAGACCATGCAGACCCTCTCCGACCTGGTGCGTTGTGGTAAGGTCCGCTACATCGGGGCCAGCAACGTGACTGGATGGCAGCTGCAGAAGATCCTTGACCTGAGTCGCTTCATGGGCATGGAGAAGATGGTGACACTGCAGGCCCAGTACAGCCTCCTGTGTCGAGAGACCGAGTGGGAGCTGGGGGAGGTCTGCAGCGAAGAAGGGGTTGGGCTGCTGCCGTGGAGTCCTCTCAAAGGGGGGCTGCTCAGCGGGAAGTTCAAGAGGGGGATGGAGTCCGCACCCGAGGGATCCAGGATTGAGTGGGCAGGGAGGGAAGGGTGGATCTCACAGAGCCATCCGAAATGGGATGACGTCTCCAAGTCAGAAAAGGTGGTATCCTACTGGGGATAGTAATGTAAATGGTGGTAACAAAATTTTCCATTGCAGATGTGGGACCTTCTGGATGGCATGTCAGACATTGCTGGTCGTCACCAAAAGACGGTGGCACAAGTGGCCTTGAATTGGCTTCTGTGCAACCCTGTCGTATCATCGGTCATTATTGGTGCCAAGACCATGTCGCAGCTGGAGGACAACCTGGAAGCAGGGACAGGCTGGGAGCTGACAGTAGACGAGAAAGCCCAGCTGGACTCCCTCTCTGAAGTGAAAATGCCATACCCATACCAGATGGTCACATGGATGAACCTCAACAGAAAACGATAATAACACAAGATTTGGGTCATTAATATCTACAATATATTTGCAACTCCCACCTGACTACAAAAAAACCAACAAGCCTTCCCCTCACTTCCTGTACCACATCTGCAGAGTCTTCATCCGCTTGATCTTCTTCTGCAGCTGGAGGACGCCATACATCAGAGCCTCAGCCGTGGGGGGGCACCCTGCAACCATGGTTATTGTAATTTTGATTCATGTCGAGGGCAATAAACCGCAACATACCTGGCACATAAATGTCCACAGGGATGATTCTGTCACAGCCACGAACCACTGAATATGAGTAATGGTAGTAGCCTCCTCCGTTGGCGCAGCTACCCATCGAGATCACCCATCGTGGTTCAGGCATCTTTACGAGGAATAAGCAAGTGCTTTAGTGCAGCCGTAAGGAGTAAGGTAGCAGACATGAAGCTCATATTAGCCTCCTATTCACGACTTGTCTTGGGAGGCTATTTTGAGCTATAAGGCCCATACGCACAGGCCGTCGACGGTTTTGGTCTTTGGCCGCGTTGACGCCGCGGACCAATCATGAGTCACGTAAAGAAGAGCAACATATTGTTTACAGTGTGTTTACATGAGTCATGATTGGTCCGTGGCGTCGACGCGACCAAAGACCAAAACCGTCGACGGCATGTGTGTATGGGCTTGGAATTGCTTGTACAGCAAACTGCGGTATACCTGATCGTACACCTTCCTGAGCGCTGGTGCCATCTTGTTAGTGAGCGTCCCAGCCACTATGATAACGTCCGCCTGCCTAGGGGACGCCCTGAACACAACCCCATACCTATCCATATCGTATCTAGGCGCCGCAATGTGCATCATCTCCACAGCGCAACAAGCCAGCCCAAAGGTCAAGGGCCATATGGAGCTCTTCCTCCCCCAGTTCATCAGGTCGTCCAGCCGCGCCACGGTGTACTCTGCCCAGTTGCTGGTGTTCTGAAAGGGCGAGTATGGCTTCCGCTTGGCCGGCACATCCGCTTTGGAGCTCTGACTCCGGGCCGGAACCAGCTGCAGGTTGTTCTCATCCTCCTCCGCCTTGGTCTTCCTGGTGGTCACCAGCGTGCATGACTGCGGTAGGAAGGCCTTCTTCGGGAGGGTCTGCCGCAGCACATCTGCAACGGCATTGAAGTACAGGGTGTTCAGTTATTACACGTACCGGTACCTACCTGCCCCTATCCGCAGTGCAGCGGCCATCTGCGACTAGTTCTATTCCAGAGTTCTAATAATCCTAGATTTTACAGCCAACGTCGCACTGTTCTAAATGAGGTTCTGAAATTCTGAATGCCACTGGCGGCCATTTTGAATCCGGCAGTAGCATAGCTGCTGAAATGCGACCTTGACCCGCTATTTTTCGAAAAATATCGAACGTGTCCGGTGCCAATCTGCGCATGCGCGAGCACGGCCGCCATTACGGATCCCGCCATCACGGCCGCCATATTGTGTCCAGTGTCTGGTAGCCAATCAGCATCAGGGCGCGTGAAATCTAGACCAATGGGAGCGCAGCTTGGAATCCAAAGTGCGAGCGACGCATGCGCCTGTCCGGTACCTCCACCGCCGTACAGTGTTTGCATCGCCGACCCTCCCTGCCCCACCAGCCAACGGCCATTATAGTTCTGCTGAAGAAGGACAATCCAGAGCGAGATTATTCCTTCGGAGCTGAGGCTAATAATGTCCTATGGTCAGGATGCGGAGGATGGCTGACGTCGAGGACCTCCGGGTAATTAGTCTCGCACCATTTTGAACACCCCCCCGTTGGTGGATCTACCACTAGAACCCATTGTCTTGCAGAACATGGTGATGAGTTTCCGGGTGTCTGAACTGCAGATGCTACTTGGGTTCGCGGGAAGGAACAAGACGGGCCGGAAGAACGAGCTGCAGGCCCGTGCGCTTGAGCTGGTCAAGACCAAGTCAACGCCGATACACCTCAAGATCAGGGAACTCTTCAAGTCCATTCAGTAAGGGAGGAGAGGTCTTTTTTATTTGGAGGGTGTGTCTGGCCGTTGATGGGGTCACGCTTCGGCATGGAAGGTAGCCATGGCGAAGGGCAGGTTGTATGCGTTTGGGCATACGGAACACGAGGGTGTTCCGAGATGCATCGGGAACAGTTTGTTTGGTTGCCAGGGGCACTGTAGCCAACCCCAGTTGCTGCGGACGCCTGGAGAAGAATGTGGGGGGGGGCGCCAACCGCTTTCGTTCTTGTTGCCCTTAGCAACCAAACAACCTGCTCCGGAGCAGGGCCAGCCGCTCTCAGTCAGTCGGAGGCGGTTGCCTGGGAAGGGTGTGGGCGTACACTATGGGGTTGAAGAAGAAGGATTCCAAGAGGTGAGGGAAGCGTTGGGTTGGGTTGACGTCAATGGAGTCTGTCATGTTACAACATGTTCCAATAATTGGGATGTCCATTTTAGGTAGCGATGCACTGATTATTTTTAAGCGGTTGCTTCCCAACAGTTGCTTTTAGAAGGTATCAGCACTTGGGGGGTGTCAAAAAGTGATACACTGTACTTATCCGGGCTAATGACTGCACTGGCGGCGGATAATCAGAAAACACCAATAATCGGGATATAACTGGAGATACCGCAAAATGAGCTGTTCACATGTTCTAAATGAACGAATGTATTCTGCTTTAAATGAGATTTAATCCAAATTAGAAAAAAAAAATTCTGTACATTTTTAGTTTGACTTGTAGAAAAAAAAGGATGTTACATTTCTTTGCAAAAAAGAAATGTCATTTTCCGGACTCTGTTTTAGCCGTGGACAGATAATCCGAACCCGGATAATCGGGAGTACAGTGTATTTGCAGTGATTACGTTCAGATATTGCGATTCAGGGCTTGAAACTCTTCGGAATTGTGGGAAATTTGTACATATTGTAATGCAATTTGGTACTGTTCTGTTTCCGTTGTGCAGCAAAGGGAGTACGGTAAACAGTGTCGACAATAAGAGTACTTCTAACAGAAAGGGGGGGGGGGGGGGGG